>JBCFYV010000012.1:54003899-54038402 GCA_039000515.1 Timema cristinae
GGCGGGAATTAGTTTAGTCCCCGAGCCACGCTCTAATCTCTTGATGTATCACCCATTTAAATTCGGACTACATCACTTCATTTTGAAGCAATTATCTTATCATCTTTTGTCCCACTTTAATTTATTTCCTTCTTTCACTCTTCTAGTTTCTAGGCAATGTTTTCTCGTTCTCTCTTTCAGTGTGTTTATTTTGAGAACACACCCACCGTGTGCTCTGCCACATTCCCAATGAATCTGTTTTTCTAAACGGCAATACATCTAGAAAGTGTACTCGATCAAGTGGGGAGATTTGATAAAACCTTATTATTATTATTATTAGCACCGCGTCTTACTACCCGTTCGGGTTATACGCACTTACGCTAATGTGTAATGGTAGGGTGATTGTGAGATGAAATGAAGGACCTACAGTTTAACGTGGAATCCGAACCACGGTGGCGACCTGGCATTCCACACATTCACAAGATGTCTTGTCAGAGGTGTAGGAAGGGTTTGGAAATCAGATAAATCTGTGCCGGACCGAGGTTCGAACCCCGGCCGCCAGCATAGAAGTCTGACACCTTACCCCTAGACCGCCAGGTCACCTACGATAAAACCTTATTACAAAACGGCGAATTACTATCACTCTTTTATATTAAATAAACTATGCGTTCAGTTTTCTAACATCTTTTCCTCCTCATCTACATACCTATATCCTCTTTTATAGTGATTATGCGTATAACCCGAACGGGTAGTAAGACGCGGTGCTAATAATAATAATAATAATAATAATAATAATAATAATAATAATAATAATAATAATAATAATATAGTGATTACTTTTTAAATAAGACCTTTTGTAACGATTGCATCCAACCGACTTTATATTAATACGTCCTTAAGTAGCAAGTCCCGACACACCAGCGGTACATAATTAATGGCAGTGACTTGTTACCACGGAGAAAGGATGGAGAGATGATAAAGAAGAGAATTAAGAGAGGTTGTAATGGATGGAAAATGAGGCGTGAGAAAGAGGAGAAACTAATACTACATATATTTACCAAATTATTTACAAGTACAAGGGATTGTGTACAAAACATTGATAGCGTCTTCTAGTAATGGTCGGCAGGTAGTCAACTAAATACATACTAATTTTAGTGAATAAAGTACAGAAAAACCCATGAATAGTAACTCATTGATGGCAGCTACCACTAGTAATTCTGTGAACAGTAGTCCATTCAAGACATGCTAAGCATATAACGTTAATGGTGCTACGTGGGAGAGCACTGATCGTTGCTAACGTTTATAAACTCCGGGTGATTAATGAGGTTATTTGATATTCTTTAGTATTATTTTCACCAAAATATAAGTGAAGGATTTGGCCAGTCAAAAAGTTTAAAATTCAATTTCAAAGTGGTAAAAAAAAAGTGTGTTAGCTTACATGAAACCATATAA
The DNA here is from genome assembly GCA_039000515.1 of Timema cristinae. NCBI lineage: Eukaryota > Metazoa > Arthropoda > Insecta > Phasmatodea > Timematidae > Timema > Timema cristinae. The sequence continues at coordinate 54,005,331 of JBCFYV010000012.1, forward strand.
AACAATTCCACATTATCTTAAAATTTTCTTTTGGGACCCTAGCAAAATATGACTATATTTGATAATTATCTATAGTGGGAATTTGGTAGAAAGAACAGTTTAGAAATTACATACGTTTTTGTTGTCAACATTGCTAATATTTTACTATATTATTAATATTAACTTTTTATTTAGCACAGCGTTTTACTACCCGTTTGGGCATACGCTTAAGTATTAATTAGGCTAATGGGTAGGAATTGGGAAGGTTGAATTTAGAGGCTGTGAACCCGCATTTTCATAAAGGGAGAGTGGAAAACCAATTAGGAAGGAAAAACCACCCCCATTTCACCCGACTGATATTAGAACCTCAATCTTCCCATCCTCGTCAGTCTAGCTCAACATTAAACTAACGCGTCAGCTAACTACGCTAACTATTAGTATATTATTAATACCATTTTATAGTATAGATAGTATTGATCAAACATGATAGTTGTAGCACCGTGTCTTACTACCCATTCGGGTTATACGCACTTACGCTAATGTGTAATGGTAGGGTGATTGTGAGAAGAAATGAAGGACCTACAGTTTAACGTGGAGTCCGAACCACGGCGGAGACCTGGCATTCCCCACATTCACAAGATGTCTTGTCAGAGGTGAAGGAAGGGTTTGGTAATCAGATAAATCTTTGCCGGGACCGAGGATTGAACCCCGGCCGCCAGCATAGAAGTCTGACACCTTACCCCTAGACCACCAGGTCACCGTTGATAGTTGTAGATAATATGACATGACGTCTGAATAAATTCAAACTGTTTTAGAAAGTTTTGTATCTGACAGATTGCGTTCTTCCTACCAGAATCCTACTATAGATTTTTAAACTTTTCTTTAATCTCAGAAGTACTTTTTTTTTTTTTTGCATAAATCGTCGTTGATGGTTTTTTTTTTACTTTTAGTTCAGAGTTTAAACTTTTAAACTGGTCAGTAGCTGGCTGATAATATTCACCTAGATTACTTTGCAAACAATATTAAAACTTATCAAACCACTCCTTAAGCGTCTGCGAAGGGTCTCAGAGCTCCACCATGTAGTACCCTTAAGAATAATTTAATATTCTTATAGTTACTACAATATTAAAGTTTTGCCTTAAATTTAAAGTTGAAATATCTCTTATGATTAATTTCTACCTAGTTTTGAATTTGGTATTTTTCCTTGGTAATCAAGATAGACAAATAATAAATAAATACTATTTTTAATATGATGTTGTATTCATGGATATTACTCGTGTACATGTGGATTAAGGTGTCATTCTTGCAATATAAGTTTAAAAGAATAGATATGTTATTTGACTTAGGCTCAACCAATGTGTCGAATTTCGTTTAAATTGGTCCACACATTCAGCAGTAATCGTGAAACAAACTTAAAGATGGGCGTAGGTACAAACAGACAGATTGAATGCCAAAAGGTCGGTCGAGTTAAAACATGACCTTCGCTCCACTTGATCAACTGTCGCATTATATACTAAAGCGTTATATCTCATGGACTGTACTTTTACTTTAAAGAATTAGGGAAAAAATTAAACATTAATTGTTTTGATAGTGTTATTAAGATTTTGTGAATAACGTGGTATCTACTTAATATACCATCAGAAGACTTTATAAATCACATCACGAAATCAATCCTTCGATTATAAAACGTTGTTATTGTTTTATTTAAATACCTCCACCCATGAGGGTTGCAGTTTTCTGTTCAAATGTCACACATGTCCGTAGTATAAATGCGTTCCATTGTCCCTAAACTCGTATTCTACCATGGTCCTATCTTATAAACTACTTCATAGTGGAACCAAAGAAGGTATGCTTTTACCTTTTATGGTAGAGAGATGTACACTCCGTTCAATCTACCTTGAACGATAATATTATGACCCTTAAATATAAGCTTCACCACGGTGTAACTAAGCTAAGCTTGCTACCATTCAGAGTAAATGGATTGTACATCATACATGGTATATAAAGTTTTTTTTAAATAGCTCTGTCTTAACATATTCCAGTTTGACAATCACGTTTGTCGCGTGTTTGTGTTCTATCAAAGAGATGATAATAAGGAAGACTCGAGGTTAAACAAACACTTAACATGAGGGAGGTGAGGACTATTCTAACGGTCCAACCTTCGTAAACCTCTTCATTTCCCCTACGGGAAGCTTCTTATGTACCGAGCCAAATGGAGTTTTCACCAAGAATTGGTAATTAAAGGTGACCTATTGACCCCCGCCTTCCTTGCGCCCTAGAACATTTCACCAGACCCCTTCAGAGAGAGGGAAATACACAATTTTGTAAGTCAGGTTAGCTTAGGTTGAATTTGGTAACATTACATCTTGAAGCTATTTTCATTAAATAAATATATTTTTTAAATATACCAAAACACAATAGTTATGGCAGTAATATCTAATTATTATAAATACATTAGCTAGCGTCCATCTACCCCTTAAGGTAACAAAATTACTTTGATTGGTGCAACTATGGTAAAGCATATTATAAGAATAGGGCTACCTTTCAGGGTAAATGGTGTTTACATTGGAATGACTTTTACACGGACTTATTGGCTACATTGAGAATTGAATTACGTTATTAAACAAAATAATAAGTCATGAATAACCATATTTTAAATTACACCGATATATACAAACAATTAAAATCAAAGCAGTATATACTTATTTTACCTCCTTATCATTATATTATAGATAATATACCAATTGAATATTTACTTTCGTAAAATTTAAGTTGTTCAGACTCGATTATTTTTCGTTTATTCTACTCCTTCAATGTTTAATGATTTATTAACTAAGAAGATCATACACTCATGCCCTTCCTTTTATACAGGTTGTTCGGAAACTCTTAGCCCAAACTGCACTTATAGCTTGTTTGAACTAAAAGTAATACAACATCCTTACACACTTACATCCGGAAACCTATACTAATGCCATTAAATTGTGTTCAAAAGTTTCAGCGTACAGCGCCGAAATAGCAAAGCTGACAAGCATACATGTACAACAGGTTGCATAGGAGTTAGGTGCGTGGCACTGCACATGTAATAATGGCAAGCCCTTTCTGTGGTGCACGATCGTTAATGATGACCCTTAGGGCGTATTCACATTCCTATACGGACTGGAGTGTTGTTTACAATTAAATGTCATGTATTCTGCTACCGTGCGCCAAGATGTTGAGGTGTGTATTGCCGCGTTGATCCCGCTCATTCAATGAGTAAAAATATTCCTAATTGAAGAAACACCCGTTGACGTAGAATAAAATATGCTTAATGCATGTTTAAAAAATGTACAAACCCAACCATAACTCTCAATACGGTGACAAGGGTGGATCCCCTAACAAGGGCGTACAAGAATGAATATTTATAATATGTTGGACGCCAGCTAATGGTATTACCATACTCAGTTGTAGTTGGTAAACACGGGCATTTTTCTCAATACTTCCAGGTGCCTGGACACTGACGTAGAAAGCAGGATACAGGATTATTCACTGGGATTTATTGTTACTTGAATCATATGATTAACACGACCGTGTGATCGTTGAGATAAGTGTATTTTAAAAGAGCATCATAGCATCAGCCAGGGATAACTTTCACAAATTATTACTTCTGCACCAATGACAACAAATCCATCATAAATGACCGTTCACACTAGTAAAAGAACATGAACAAAACAAATTAAACAATACCCTCATCCGAAATAGTATCTTCAATGGATTATGTAGTTGATATGTCTTTACCTTGATTATGAATTACAATAGTATGGTTTACAATAAAATAAACCAAAATTTATTTATATTGACTATGAAAATAGAGTTCAAAGACAATTAGATATGATAGTGATACATTTTATTGTGAACTTATATAATTAAAGTTCAAGTTATAAACAATGACATTTTTAGTAATTTCAATATTGTTCCCAGAGATGGCTACAAAAGTAACGCGTAAGTAGATTATAAATAGGGTCGTAATTAATTTTAGCACCTTTATTTTTGAATTACTTAATAAATACAAATTAGAGCCAGATCACTTGAAAGTAGACATAAAAGTTTGTTAATGTTAGTATAATCATAGAAATTGATGCAATAACCTAGCATCATAACTTTAGTTGATAAGGCTTTTCAAACTTATGTTTGGTAAAAAGTATTCTTAGTAGTGATAATATTTGACATTCTTACGCCGTATGTTGACTTTTAGATAAAATACCTGGTAGGTAGATATAAAATAGTATTTAAGATCATACAAGAAAATTCTTCCTCCATTGTCATGAACTATTGACGCTGAGAATATTTACCCATATATTAAAATACACCACTCTAAGGTGTATATTTTAAAAGATTCCTCGAAAAATTCTTCAGTGATTACCTACCCCAAATGTTAGTCCAATCAGAACATAGTAACAGGTATTACTTGAATTAAACAAAACTATTCATTTGGAGCTATACATTCTGAATGTTTCTTTAAATAGTCTTAAATTAACAAATTAAAATATATTTTATCCATTCATTAAGATAGTCAGTAAGTAAATACTCAAAGTCAATAAAACTGATCTAAGACAACTTTTATTACATTATCCTAGTCATATTTCATGAATCACAGCTCTGTAGATTGTAATATAAAGAAAGACCATCCGGTTCTCGTATGAAGCTTCAAGAATACACGGTCGTACCAAATAATTGAATATTTAAGTTGATATTATTACTAAACAATAAATCACAAATCATTTAAACCGCAAGTATTTATTATAATAAACACATAGGAATCAAACAAAACCCTTTAAGAAAATAAAACAAACAAGATAAAATTCCCCAAGACAAACAAGCCCTCATTAGCGACATCTGTGGCGCCTAGTAGAAACTCAGAATGATGATGGTCCTTTGCAAGTAGTACTCTTCTAGTCAGATATCCAAAATTAAGGTAATTAAATATTTATGTGGTATTTCCATTGTTGAGTTTTGTGAAGAGGTTGCAACTATTATCTAGGCGACGAATGATTGTTCTTTCTAATAATTTCCTTTAAACTGCAGTAATAAAGTCACCGTGGTTTACGAGTTCATTGTTATTATAACTTTATCTTGGTTGGGTTATTAGTATATTGGGATTTAGGCAATCAGCAATGTTTGTTACAAAAAACAAAGGAATTTTTTTTGGTCGAAACAATTAGTAGGCTTTAAGCTTGTTAATCTCCATCCGAACTTGGACCTATACGAAAAAATTAAAAACTAATTTCCAATATAATTCTAAGTCATTCATAAATTCCTAGCGCAATCAGTTTCAGACAGTATAAATTATATACATTCTTCACCAAAATGAACACCACAACCCTAAGGATAAACGAAAGAATATTTAGTAGGTTCAATAGATTTATATATATGATCGAGGTTTAAGAAAAATCATAAGATAGGTTAAATAAAGAAATATACATGATTAATTTTCAGAAACATTTTGGGAAAAGGAGCGTCACAGTTCACCAAAAAGCACAACATATCACGGAGATATGGCAATAGAAGTTTATTATTTTAATTGTTCTGCTACTTCAAGGTACGTGCTAGTTATTACCTTCATTATCACAATGATAATGTTTTCCCTTTAGGTTAACCCAGCCGACCTCAGTGGTCTTGGAGCAAAGTGATCACCTCAGGACCCGATGCTCATGGGTTAAAACCTAGTTGGAGTCAATAGATTCTTATTGAGAGACAATAAAACCATAGCACAACTTCCTTCGGAGGCGAGGTAAAGCCGTTGGTCCCATGTCGATTGTGGTGTGTAAAAGAACTCTGGAAAGTATGGGAAAATACCTTTACTCTCGCACGTAGAAAAATCTTGTGTGCTGATAAAATCTGTTGGTTCAGAAGGTGATCGATAAATACTTCAAATAAATAAATATAATAAAGAATTATTTTTATTTTTAGCGCTAAATTATTTTTTTCATCTGATGGTAGCTGGGGATTCTTGGGGTCTGAAAATATAGTTTAGGTTAGTAATCTTATCAGAAAAAAACTTGGAGTTAAAATTGTTACCAAGCAGAGAATTTTTTACTCAGCTTAGGAAATTATGAGCCTTCTATATCATTCAAATCGAAATCAGATTGTGCGTTTTATCCCACATGTTGGATTTTCAAGTTTCAAATTTTTCTCAGAAGGATGGCATGCTTCATAGTATCAACAGGTCTGCTGAACCTCGGCTTATTAAGACTAAACTGTTACATTTTATCAGTCATATTGGATCCACCACCCGAAGTTAAGTTTCGAATTTTTCTTAGAAAGATGACACACTCCATAGCTTTAATACCAAATGGCAGTTCCTTAGGATTCAATTTGTACGTTTGTCCACAATATTGGATCTGCCAGCTTGCATTTTTTTAATTTTATGATTATTATAGGCATAATTATAAATACAGCATACGTCATAACGTGAATAGAAAATTTCTGATCTCTATAATCCAATGTGTATGCTTCGTTCCCTATTTTGGGTCTATCATTTAATCTTGTTTAAGTTCAAGGATGTTCTCATAAATATGGCATGTCTTATAGCATCCATACCAAATTTCAACTCCTTAGATTATATAGATTATTATTGATACTAGCTTTCAAAAGGGACAGCCACGGATCACATGACTTTCTTGATGTATGACTATATTAGATTAGCTTTCGTAGCTTTTTCAACATTCCTATGCTCTAATATCTACCATGCTCGCATGTTTGAGAAATTAAATAAAAACAATATATTGTGTGTGTTTTTTTAATCTCTTATAAATAAACTACACGCATGGTGCCAGAAAGTGTATGTGAAGCCAGACCAAAATCCTGCTCTGGTGATGCTAGCGTGTGTGGTATTGCAGGTTCCCAGAGTACATATGTAGGATTAATCGGGATAATCTGGCTCAAGTTCAAATATACATTACCATAATCCCGCTCACCAACAAGAGATGTAATGTCAAGGTTGGTGCACACCTGTCCGTATCTCATCGAATCGATTCGGTACTTTTTTGTTATGTTGGCATTCACCTGTTCGCGTTGTATTGAATCGGTTCATTTCTACATAACTGTGTATGAAAATGGTGGTAAAACTGAAACCATTAATATCTTCCTAGCCGTTGAGGAATGATAAGAGTAAAAGTGATAAGCCGTAGTGTGCGCTTACCTTAATATGCCCCTACATGAAGTTTCCCGCTGCGCACGCGCAAAATTTAGCTCTGCCATGCTTGAGTGCAGCCAGACTCTTGATTGATATACCGGCTAGACCGGTTCGGTTGGATGGTCTTGAAGGTCGCAGTTTGACCCCGAGTGATAGCAATAGCTCTCTGGGTAAATCCTGGTGTGGTATTTACAGAACATCATTCTCATCCAGTTTCTTATAAACGTATGTTTCAAATCGCTGCTTTACACTACTAGAAACGTTCACCCTAGTCATAGATTTTTCTTTCAGTGACAATATTAAATTAATTTTATCCAGTATTTTCACCCTCCTGGTCATTTCTCCTAATATTAAATAGTTTAAACTCGCACCAGTGGACATGTAGTCAGTATGTCAAGCTCATTTAGTCTTGTTTTTCGACGACACTTGGAGTGTGGTCCACGTCCCAGACTGTACTACTTACTGAACGTATTTAGCCTAAACAATTTCCTTTTCTTCCTCTGATCAAATACGGATGAATTTTCTTTAAAATGCTACATTAGCGTAATTATTATAGGCCTATATTTGTATAAGTAATACGGGTATTAAAACGCCAAAAATAATATGTACCAACTGACTGATTTAATAACTAATTAGTTTCGCTATTTTCATTATGATATTTTATTATAAACTTGAATCAACGGGCAAATAATTCGGGTGTAGGTAATTTTAGGGATATGATCTTAATCAAAATAGTATCGAATTGTATTAATCGAAATTTAAACACTGGACTTCTGGTTCTCTAGACACATTCTAGCACAATGTAGTCCTTTTATAAAGTAGATCACAATAAAAGCAACACTAAACTGGCATACAACTCCAATCTAAAGAAATAAATTTCATTACATTAACTCAATCGCCAGAATGTATATTTATTGAGCTATGAAACACAGGTTCAAATCTGGAATTGACTAATAGAAGTATACTATGAGGGAATTGTGGCTTCTTTGTACACAGTGATGAATTCACGACTTTAGGAATGGGTGCTGTGTTTGTTATAGAGTTAAACTTGATTTTAAGTAATTTAATGATGAAATCAAACAGTTTAGAAAATGCACGTTAAATATAAAAATAAAGAAATAATTAAATACAAGATTATATTTGTCAATAGTTATACCTTCTTTCTAACAACTCGCATAGCTGAGCACGTGGACTAAACGTCATGATAATAGAATTTGGTGTGCCTAAGGTAGATAAAATAAATTACATAATAATTATAATACATCAACATGGCGATCATCCAACCATAAAATTGACAATAAATATTTAAATTGTAAAATGTATATTCACATGTTTTTTTTATTAACACGCATAACATTTATTTTCTGTTATTTCAATTAAGCTGGTTCTGGTGGTACTTTAATTATCAACATAAAATACCCATTCAAATATATTTGTACATAAACCATTTCACTATGCCTATTTAAATTTATAGTTAAATGGATGTTTTTAACACAATATTCTTTATTTTTATTCCGCAGTTAGACCAGTGTGCACTTTCAAGTAAGGATGGGAAAAAAGTATCGATACTCTACTAACATCGACATTTCCCTTTAAATACTAGTATTTTTACTCGATACTTTTTTTCCCGATACTTCTACTGATATTAGTACTCACACTCCGGTATCGAAAGAAACAACTTTTTTGCTATCTTTACTCTTGTTGGGATTAAATATTTACTAGGGTGGACTGTGGAGGAAGAATAAATTACACTATTTCTCACTCATTTTCTATATGACAAGCAAGAAAGAAGCAACTCCAGCATTCAATCTCTTTCAACTCATCATAATTCATAGTTGTTCTTTCATCTTTGTTTATCAATACAGCCTGATAACTGATGGGTCTACTTCCCCGTCTTTATCAATGAGTACGGTCATCACAAACTAGATAAAATAACCTTTTGTTGATCTCAATGAACTCATCCAACTCAAGGCTGCTCCAAGCAAATGAAGCATAAAAGTTTATGTGCGTTGATTAATCAGATGAAGCAGGACAGAGCGTCCATTCGTCTATTGTTTGTCGATAATTAATAATCTATCTTGATAGATTGTATAAACTACAAATATAGTTTAAAAAAATGGCACCCCCAGAAGTGCATTATGGAAGTTATTTTAAGAAGTTAAATAGCGAAAAAGGTTATTTTAAAATTGATTTTTAAGTATTAAAAACCATTTTAATATCCAGGATTTAAAATTAATATGAAATAAATTATTATGAAGCAAAAGTTGAAATTATTGTTACTAGTTAAAAAAACTTTTTTCAGATTAAAGTTTCGATACCAATACCTACTCTTATCGATACTTTTCTTTCGATACTAGTACGGTATAAATACTTTTCTTCCAATAATTTTAATGAGTACAGTATCGATATTTTTCTTTCAATATCACATCCCTAATTTCAAAATGACAATCTCGCATACTGCTATGTTCAAAAATTAAACTATATATTTATTTAAAATGTAATTGGCGAATGTATTCGTAACATATAAAAATGTATCCCTTATATTTCTCATCTCCACGATAAATCCGATGGAGCTGGTGGTGTCTGTGTTCAACAAGCTAAGGAACGTTCCTAACAACATCACTCTGAGAGAAGTCACCAGTTACATGGCCTCTTGAAAAGACATCAGCAAGAACGTCGCTACCCATCAAGCCAAGACAAACTTGAAGTGAGGCGTCGTTTTTGTATTGATCAAAAGTGCCAACAACTGGTATACGATCGTTTATTTCAACGATGTGGATCATCTGGCAAGGTCACACTGGTGTAGGCGACGGAGGCGCCACAGTCACCGAATGAGGCGCTCTAGTGGCCGATGTAGATTTCGTAGGCACTCTGGTAGTAGGAGGATACGTAACAGGAGGAGGGGTGGGCGTAGGAGGAAAAGGCGCGGGAGTAGGAAACGACGCAGGTGACACCACCACAAACGTAGACAAAGCCACAGCCACCACAGAGATAGGTCGAGTTCACCAAAGTCCTGAACTTGACGGTTTAATTCTAACCCCCACCCCTTCATTCCCATAAAACAATTCTTTCAGCAAACTTATGCTACCCAAGGTCCCATTTCTGTCTTCACACAAAATGTGCAATGATTCTAAATATTGTAACAGTAAAAAAAAAATCTAATATAAATTGTGTCTGGTTTTATATTTTATACAATAGTAAGTAATATAGTAATTTTTGAACAAAAAAAATGTAAGGGTAAACTATCGGGTATTATTTTATTTTATTTTTGTGAAACTGAAAAATACCTCTTTTATTGTTGTTTATTTCCTACCTGATGTGTCTGTACTAAATAATTGTTATGGACGATAAAGCCATGCATTTTATTCTGGGGTGTAAGAGTTATATTTATACAGGAATTATAACGTTAAAGTCTAAAAATCTAATTAAAGTACGTATACAGTTATTATATAACATTATAAAGAGAGTATTTCCTGTAAAAAATTGTATTGTGTTTTGTAAATGCTTTGGAAACACTGTAGATAGCCTTGAAAGTAAATATATAATATATTACCAAGAGGGGGACTTTAAGGCAAAGTTTAAAATATTTACGTTGAAAAATACGCGATGAAATTGATTTTTTTCTTTTAAGTTGATAGGCAAGGTTGTTATAATAGAATGTGTCCTCAACCAAGGAGTTTTGTCGAGTTTAAGAGGGAACTCCCATACCTTCTATTTTGTTTCAAATCCGCTACGCTTCGTGCTTGTAGAGAACTTTAATTCCATTTCCCCCTCTGTTAACTCTCTTGTGTACAGCTAGACATCTCGTCGCCTGTAGGGTTGACACACTGTCAGGTATAAATTCTTTCCAAAAATAGATTCCGAGACAAAGAAAGTAGAGGGTAGGTTTCTTCTTTTTTTATCGGCTAATGTTTGGAAGGCCGGATTTGGGTTCTATCTCAAAATTATACATAGCTGTAGTAGTTTTCATTCAACATTATTTCAGTGTGTACACATGTATAATATAGTATATTATTATTTATCAATAATAGTATATTAGATTTGTATTTCTAATTAAGGTGTAGGCCTAAAACCTTAATATTATGCATTAATTAATACAATAAATAATTCTAATTGAAAGTTAATAGTTAAAATAAAAGGTCCAATAAATTAAAATGTGGGTAAATCTTTTAAATTGTTTTAATAATAATTCATAATAGACCAAATTAAAACTACTTTGGATAAAAATAATTTATTTTTACATTAACATTATATATAAGGATTTTGCTTATAATAATTTAAAATTAAGAAGGATTGTTTATTGGAAATGCACCAACATTCTTCTGACAAGGATGTAAAAAAAAATGTGATAACTATAAAGGTGAAAACCATCCCCCAATGCGTTTGGCCATGTATACTCTAATACTTGTAGGAAGAATAGATTTAGAAAATACAAATAAATACATAACAAAAAATGGTGGTCAAAATTGATGGCATTTTACTTAATTATTATTTTAAAGGTAGGCCTATTTATAATATACATCGAAAGTTAAAGATGTAAATTACATTACTTGAGATATGAATAAATCAATGTAGTTTTACTAACGTTTGTAACAGTCATTTACTCTTCTTACGATCAAAATTATAGTACACACAACCAAAGACAATAAAAATATAAATTATATTAAGTAAATTTTACAACACTTTATTTGACAAAACAATTGTGAAAAGTTAATACATTTCCATGTGTGTTTAATTCCCATAGTATTTACAAAGTCGTCATTTAGCGTTAGGGAAAGAACTATAAATAAAACCAATGACAAACTAAACACTTCTTTATTTATTAATAAACAAAAATCTTTGTAAAGTGTCTAATCTTTAAAATTATTTTAATTAAGTATTGTAAGTTAGTGATTAACTAATGTTGAAATGAAATATAACAATATAAGATTTCTTTAAATGATTGAGTAATGTTGTTTTTGGGGTTTCCTATTGTTTACAAGTATCAAACAATGGTATGTAAAAATATAATTGAAAAAGTGGTCTTATAATAAAATTAAATATATTTCATATAGAGTCACGTCAACAATATAAGTTAACAATAAAGATAAAAATGTAAAGGTAAATAATATGGATGCAATAGCTCTTTGTTACAATTGCATATAATTAAAGCAAGTAGAGTTAGCTAAGACAGGGTCGTTACAATTCTTTCCAGCCCCATAAAAACCCACATAGGTTTTTAGTAAAAATACCCACTTAAAAACAAACAAAATATTATATTTTGAATACAAAGCAATTGTATAATTTTTTTTAAAGTAGTTAGACTATTTTCCTTTTGATATTTAAAGTATGATTAATTACTTTAAATAAAAATGAAGATAGATTGGAAATGGAATTAAACATACTAACATAGGACTATATCATACTAATGTTATTGAATATTTTAATAAATACACATACAATTTAAATTTAAAACATTCTTTTGTAAGAACCAAATTTTACCAACATGATTGCATGAAAGTCTTATTTTGAATTTTGTTAACTATTGTATATTGTTTTAATTCCTTAAAAAAAATTTATTTATAAAATATAATAGGCGTGGACGTTATTTTTTTAAGTAACAGTCTAGGCACTAATTAATTTGTTAGAATGATTGGTTTAATCAGATAACATACAACATATATTTAATCACACCACAACAAACCCAATAAAACCTAATATAGCCCAACTTCTTTTTTAAATAACCCGGAGTTTTTCAAGCCTGAGCTAAGAACTATTCATTGAGAATAGAATGGTTTGAATTTCTAAAAAGTTAAACAATTAAAAATAACAATTCTAGATTCGTACTTGTGTGTGTGTGTGTGTATGTGTGTATGATATTTGAACACACACGCACACATAATGTACAAGGACACAAACATGTTTGGTTTGTGATCTTCCTCCTGCCCACAATTTATAAGCGAAGGGTGTCCTAATTAATGTATATACTCAATCGAATTCGGTCATTTTCGGCTTTATACAATTAATATAAAGATTTAAACAAAACTCATCAAAGTAGGCATGTCTTTACTCGCAACACCATACTTTAAAATTAGCAGGATCAATCTTGCTTAAAGTGTTTAGAGGTTTGAAAAAATAAATAAATGGTACAGGGCACAGCACAGACATTCCCTTATGGGCTACTGGCGACAAATTATGAAAATTTGTTTCCTAATATTAATATACTATTAATATACAATGGAAGTAAACCAACTCTTGGTTGGTTACTAAATGAGAAAATATGTAAGATTGCGTAGTACTACACATTTTAATTTACGTGAAAATGTTTATAAAGTGATAGTTTTCCATTAATTTATCACAAAATAAAATACTGTCAAAAATATTTCAAAGCAAAAAAAGAATCAGTTATTTTAATAAATATAAAGTAATTCTGGTAATTTATAAATTCCAGCCTATTAACATAGAAAATTTGAGTGTTTCCTCAAATTGAAGCTATACCACCGAAAAAAAGGCAAGTGCAGAGTTTCTCTGTTTTTTCTTCCTTAGATATTATATACTCACACACACACACACACACACATATATATATATATATATATATATATATATATATAGGTCAGTGGCACACCCAATAGAGGGAAAACTGGGAATTGGTCTCCCCCAAGACTCAATAATAGTTTAATAAATACATTAATTATGTGATTGTTAAAATAAAAAGCATTAAAGATGTGTCGAGTGCATAAGATACCTTTTAAAACCAGGTTTACGATTCATATTTCAAAAGAGATAAATGCTCTACACATTAAAATAACCCCTGAGTTTCCTAATGAAAAAAAGCAAATTCATACTAGACTATATATTGTATGCAAGGCCAAAGCCAGATAAATATTGACTTAAAACTACCTTATTTTTTGTTTAAAAATAACAAAAATAAATACAAGGAAAGATCTATATCTACTAGTATTGTGATTGTCAAAAAAATCTAACTCGAAATTTCGATAAATGTCAACGTTTCATGACCCCTTGAAACCAAAAACATTATTTCCGCAATGCCGTCTGTCTGTCCATCACTTTTCCCTTAGCACCCCTTTTATATACTTAAACCTTATTTTAAATTATTACATAACACTTAAAAATTAATTTGAGTAATTTTTACCCTTTTTAATCTTTTTAGTTACCCTAAACTATTCTCCCGGGCAAAGCTGTACTTCATAGTAGTAATATAATAAAAACAAAAGTGAGTTTAGGTGTGTGTTCAGAAAAATCTAAGCCCCTTCGAGATAGGATGAAAAATTGAAATTTGAAGATCTTTAGAAGGACCACCTCATTTAACAAGGAAAATTTACAAAATGAGGAATTTCAAAATTGGGCTCCAGGATATGGAGGAGGGAGTCAAAATAAGAAAGACGTTTTAACTTTGGTAGAAAATTGAGATTTGGGGAAATGGTAGAAGGACTACTCCAGAAAATAAGAAGAGTTAAAATTTAAAATTTATGAGTGAACGCTGAGCGTAAAATTTAAATTATGATTGCCATAGTTAGCTTGGTATTGTGCAAGGAGTAATTATATAAATGCTAGCAGCCGGATGTTGAACGTCCTAATTTGAATAGTTTGATATAGTACAAAAAATGGATCAGCCTGCTAGTATATTATAAAAGTGGGATGATTCCACCCTAAACCATTGTTTGAAATAAGTCTCTTCTCTAGCCCCCTCCCCAGTAGACACAATATAATATTTAGTCACAAAAGAATGTCTAGCTATCTGGACAGTTATTATGTTATGGTTAGATAAATAAATCGAGCGTTGAACAATGACGTTCATCTAGTGACAAAAAAAAATTGCTTAAATAATATATTCTTTAAATAAATTAATAAAAATGTACAGCATTTGTCAAACCAAAAACAGTATGTAACATAAAACATATTTGTAGTTGTCAACACAAAATTGATCTTTCAAATACATAAAATGCACACAAGTTTGTAAAACAATAAATTAAAAAGGGAATTAGTCATAAATGTTAACACTAAGTCAATATACTATTTTGGTGACCTGGTGGTCTAGGGTAAGGTGTCAGACTTCTGTGCTGGCGGCCGGGGTTCAATCCTTGGTCCCGGCACAGATTTATCTGATTTCCAAACCCTTCCTACACCTCTGACAAGACATCTTGTGAATGTATGGAATGCCAGGCCACCACCGTGGTTCGGATTCCACGCTAAACTGTAGGTCCTTCATTTCATCTCACAATCACCCTACCATTACACATTAGCGTAAGTGCGTACAACCCGAACGGGTAGTAAGACGCGGTGCTAATAATAATAAAATATACTATTTAAAAAAATGCCGTTGCTTATGGTATCAACCGTTATTTAAAAAAATGTAATTCACTAATTTAACACTTTTTAACATTGCCCCTAATCTTTAGTTTACTTTTTTTAAATAACCATAAATATATTTATTTACCTAATGAGTTTATAGGAATAAAATATTTAAAATTCTCTTAGAATTAAACAAATACAATATATCTATTGACATTATATATTTGACCTCTTTTCTAATCAAAAGAGGAGTGGTGATTTTACGCTCAAAGCTCCTCAATTTGTTGATTCGTGTCAAGTTTTTTTAATGAGAAAAACAATATGCAGATTAAAAAAAATGCATAAAAGTTAGCACAAATAGCTATTTGGCATTTTAGTAAGGTTTTCCCCGGCTCCTATAATGAGCACAGCACCCTAGATAGGGTCTTGCTCGACGTTCTTCGACTTTAGTTTTTAGCTCATTGCCTTACTAACCGTTCGGACTATACAAATTTACTCCCGTTAATAGGGTAGGGGTGATGAAGGTAGAATATAGGTGAAATGTACCTCTACTTGCATATAGAAATAAAAGAATAACATTTAGAAAAAAATATTTCGAGAATGACCGGCTGCGAATTGAACCCCGATCTCCCCATTGCCAGTAGGCTAGACTAAATGAGACTTGCATTTAGTTTACGTACTCACTAGTGCCGCCATGAATGATTTTAGTTGAGATTTTTATTCCTATTCTCGAACAATATTTGGTTTTGTGTTTGTTGCGCTATCTTCATACTTTAGCATTCAATCATATAATAATGCTAGCAATTTGGTCGACTTCACTGGTCTTGGAGTAAAGTGCTCGCCTCAAGGCCCGGTTTCGTGGGTTAAAACCTCGCCGGGGTCAAAGGATTTCTTTCAAGTGATAACAATTCATAACATAACTTCTTTTGGAGGGAAAGTAAAGCTATTGGTCCCATGTTGATTGTGGTATGTAAGATAACCCTGTAAGGTTTGTGAAAATACCTTTCCCGGCAAAATTGTTAGGCCCTTTTGTTCTCACTCATAAAAATTCTCGTGTGCTTATATAATCATTTTGTTTAGAAAGCGCACGTTAAATACAACAAATAAATAAAACTAGTAGTTGGACCCGTTCCTTACCCACGCAATAAAAATTCAAATAATCAAATTAATACGTTTAATACCAAACAAATTATTATCATTAATCCGGCCCTGCTACGATCCATCTGTTATACACATTTTAATTATAATAACGGAATAGAGCTAAAGAAAATATATATTATAGTAAGCGTATCCACATTTGCGTGAAGGAAGTGTGGATAAACACTTAGGGAAGAACAGCCCTCGGTCCACGTGGCTGAGATTTGAACCCAGAACTTTCAGCTACGAGCAAACCAAATATGATCCTGAAACTTACCTCGCGCAACAACGATTCAGATATATTGAATAATTGTTCGATAAAATATCTCTTTAAAATATTTATTAGTGTTGTGATTTATGAAAACATTTTCTTACGAAATTAATAGTTTTAGTTCCTACGTTGCATTAAATAAACTATTAATATTTTTTATGAAAAGTTATAAATGAGAAAATATGTGTTTATTATTACTATTATTAAACTATTAGGAGTGAAGATGTATACATTTTTAGCTAATCTAAATACCTGTTTCATATTCGATATAGATACAATTTAAATTCTAACACTTACCGAGGAATAGCTATTTCATTTATTTGTTTGGAGTTTTGTACTTTATAGGGTGGTGGTTTTTTGTTCCCCATGGGCACGGTTTTAATTATATTATTATTATTATTATTATTATTATTATTATTATTATTATTATTATTATTATTATTATTAGCACCCGTTAGGTTATACCTACTTACGCTAAGGTGCTATGGTAGGGTGATTGTGAAATCAAATGGAGGACCTACTGTTTAACGTGGGATCCGAACCACTGTGCAGGCCTGAACTCCACACATTCACAAGTTGTGATTAATACACGTATTGTCAGAGGTGAAGGATTGAACCCCGGACCCATAGCAGAGAAGTCTCAAACTAGTTTACTTGGTGAAATTTATAAATTTGTTTGAAACTATCACAAATATATCAACACAAAAAAAATTACACATGGACTAAATAAATAAAATAATATTACTTAAAATGTATTGCATTTTTATAGTAAAAAAAAACAAAAACATTAAAACTATTCTCACTGAAGAATGTATATTTGAAAACCAGTTTGGGACGTCAGTTGCAACACACCCTCATAGAACTGTGAGGGGAGCTAGCTGGTCGTTTAGACGGTGAGGAAATGGCTTCATGAGACACACACAGCAACCGGTTGGTAGACTCATATTTAAAATAATGATATTCTCTTTTAAAAAATACAACACTTGATGTGCTGGTTCAGAAAACTGTTCAGGTGAAAAGGTATTCAATTATGCAGGGGGTGAAATAATAATTGTTTACATATTTTCTTAAGTTTATTTTTAATTAATAAATATAGTTTTTTTTAATACGACCCTTGTTCAAATTATTAATTAAAATACATATTTTAATATTTTTTAAAAAATCTAAATTATTCAGGAAATAGCCAAAGAGATAATCTTTTTGAAAACAGAGACATAAAATTTTTGAAAAGTTATTTTGGGCGTAATCATGGAAGAAAAATCATAAAAATTATTTTAAAACGTTGAAGTTCAATATTTTATATCTTTTTAATGGTTGGATTTACAGAAACAAAATAACTTTTGTTTTAACAAACAACCTTTATTTAAATAGGAGAAAAATTTACAAATCTATTAAATAATAACTACCATCAGATTTAAGGAGGTTAGTAGTACTAGTATTTTAGATATTTGGTGGGAGTTCCTCCTTAAATTATATGTAATATGTATTTAATTTTAAAACACTTTTGTAAACATCACAAGTATGACACGCACGCACTGTTAGTTAAAAATGATAGTATAGTAAAATAATATTAATGTCAACCGTAAAAAAATGTGTTTGTTTGCTTCTATCAAAATCTTACTACTACTGTTTTGTGTTGGCTTGGTTAAGGGTGGGGTGAAGGGTTATGTATGACTGGCCCTGGAAACATATTAGGTCGATGGGCGGCAAAATAGAGAGAGCGAAAAGTTTCTTGAGCCTTTTTTTTTGCACGATATTTAGTAGGGAGTTAATCGTAAACAGCGATCCTAGCAGTCATTACTTGGAACAAGAGCTTGCCAACTCTCATAACATACAATACCCCGAGGTTCATAAAAGTTAAATAACAACCAACCACCTTATCAGAGATAGGCACGTGAATATAAGCAGTAAACCAATCCAGTAAATGTTCTTGTGAGCTAGGTTGTGACTATGGGCGTCAAATATCAGTTTGATGCATGAGTAGGAATTTTATAATTTAATATCTACACCACGATAAACGTTCAAACGTTTTACTACGGTGTTTACACGGTCATTTCAGGTGTCATTTGTTTAGTTAAGTCATCCATTTAAATTCTTATTTAAAAATCGAGTTTTTTTTACTGTAATTTCAGTTGTAATTTTAATTTGTTTATATAATATATATATACATACTTGCTTATGACATCAGAGTTTGTCAGCTAGGCATTCCTCGTCTTCTTCTGGCAGTGGTGGACATGTAACCGTATTCTGAGGTTGGGACACCATTTAGGTGGGAATACGTTACTCCGATGAGATGATGTGATGAAGAGTGTGGTCAATAGAAGCTGTTTACTTACTTAAGTCTAATTAACCAGACCATGCAATTATAGGAACATTTTCCCTTAGCTGATTTCTAAAAATTATTCAAAATCATTACTAAAATTTCAAGAAAATTACAGATCACATTACAGCAGTACAACATTTATGTTCCACACCAAGAAACTAAGGAAATAACTCATCAGAACACTTAGGTATATGCAAGTGATAGATGCAATTGAGCCACAGTGTCAACCAAAAGTTTATTTGATAGATACGACGCTGCAGTTGGAGGGTCATGGCTTCGCTGAGCGACGAGATAAGGTACAGAGTCTGTTCACAAAAAGGAAAAATAATCGAACCATTTACAACTGTGAAGTCTGCACTGATATTCCTGGAATTTGTTTGAAACCATATCTTAAAACTTTTTATAGATATATTTGAATTTATTTTATTCTGTATCAATTTATACCAAAATCAATTAAAAATATTTTAGACGCCCACATAGTTCATATTATTGTCAGCACTCCAAAGAAAATTAATAAAGCAAATTTATTTTTTAATATCTAGTAGTCCTAAAAGTGTAATCTTTAATTTTTTAAATGCTGAATTAAAACAACAACAACAAAAATCCGCAACCAACTGAACCCTAGTTACAGGTCAGAAGCTAATCTGTAAGTCATTTATGGCCTTGTATCAAGGTATTGATCTGTTTTAAAGATGAACTTTTATTACGAGGGATGAATAGTTAGTTTTAGAATTGATACAGACTGATTTTCTTAAGATGCCATTATTTTTAATTTGGAAGCTTATTTTCCCACAATGGCGGGGAAAATTTACAATCTACTGTATGTACAGTATATTATTAGCTAGTTTTATTAATAATGTAAATATAGACTATACTATCAATAAGGAAGTATTATTGAAATTTTTATAACGTTTTAAATTAAATTTATAACTAATTAATAAGAGATAATATCCCTAGAGTGCCAAATTGTAGTGATTTTTAATCATTGTTGGTGCCCACAGTTGTTACGGATCTGCTGAACTTTCAGTCTTCAATTCCACCATAAAGATTAAAATATTAGTATATTAAATATATTAAAATATTTTAAACAGATTTCATTATACCCAGTGTTCAAAAAAATAATTTTTTTTAACATCTTACTACCCGTTTGGGGGCTATTACGCTTATGTAGTAGGAAGGTTATATTTAGAGGAAGACACTAAGTTCAGCGTTTGGAAGAAAAAACCCACCCTCAGTACACCTGACCTAGATCCGAAACTCATCTCCCCATCACCAGCTACTCTAGTCTACTGCGGGAGTAGCACCCTAGACTATGTGGCCTACGAAGGGTGTTTTAATAATATTAAACTGGTTTCGTGGCTAAGAGATAATGGGGTCGTGTGAACTACTAATTCTGGCATATTGGACATAATAAAGGATGTTTACTTAAACTCACTATAACTTTGTGATGATTGGTGGTCAGGTGAGCATTGTTTTAATGTTTAGTTCCTTGTATGCATGTTTAATTATGTGTATATTACATTTATACATTTTATGTAGGCCTATGTACACATGCATTTATAAATACGTCATATTTACAAATTCATTTTTGAATGTTAATATCATTTTATTGTATGTCTTCATGTGTTTTGTGCACGCTTATTTTCTAATTTTGTTATCTAGACTCAATTTAATAAATTAACTTATGTATTTAAATATATAATTTAGCCAATAACCCGATAATATAAAATGATTATTAATTTTACAAATCAAATATATTTAAGTTTAACATATTTATTTTATTGTAAAATTAACAAAAGTATAAACATGAATTTAAAATATACTTTTTGTTTTTATATAGTAGGGGAAAAATACTCTTCCTTTCTCTGCCAATATGTGAAAAATATAACTTTTTTTTTTTTCAAAATCCCGCTTTTACTCGTAGATGACAATTTATTTACATAGTAGGTTTGATAATTTGATTTTTTGAATAATTTATAAATACAGATTAGTTTATATTTCATAGTTAATATGTATTTAGTACTAAGGATTAAAATTGAGATGATATTGAGAATATAAATTAGATATTTGTGTTATTTTTAATTTGAATCCAATTAGAAAACTAATGAGATGGAAGCAAAGATGGCACAAATTAACATAAATATTAATAAGAAACAACCAGTGTAATATGAGTTTCTACAGAAAATATTTACTTAGGTACTAAACCAATTTTAATGGCTGCTTTTTATATACAGAAAAGCTTTCTTTATACAGAGTTAATTATCATATTTAATTTAATAGAGTCGTCTCAACCTTACCACAAATGAAATGTAGCCAAACTTTTTAACAGGTCTTCTACCAGTTACTAAAAAGCATTTTTTGAAATATTTAAAAAAATTATAGGATGAATGTTTAGTTAGATGGTAATTATTATAACACTCACATACTCTATTGATATTTAATCATATATCATTATAACAATATTTTTGTATGGGTAGGAGAGACAAATAATTTCTGACGTGAAAACTCTACAGTCAATAATTTAGATATGATAAATAAAGTTCAAATCTTTGCTATCTCCACTATCAATATTGTAGGGAAGACAAAAAAAATTCAAATCCCTCTTTCAATAATGTAGTGAGGATAAATAAGTTTATAAATTCGTCAAAGCCATTTTCTTACTGAGGTAAATTATTTTTTAATTCAGTATTCATATAGTTCAATAATATATGATATTCGAGTTGTTATAAATTTAGAGGGACATTTTAACTTGTGATTGGAAACAATATTTTTGAAAATACAAAACATTTGTATCTATTTGATTAATGCTCTCCATTTGTTTCTGAGCTATTTTAAAACTAAGTTATGTCATTTATTTTATCGAGTTATTTAAGGAACTGAATTAATAAAAGTTATTACATCAGTTACAAAAGTTTATAAATATGAGGTTCTTTATAACATAAATGGGAAGCAAATCAACTAATTATATAATATTTTGCCAATAATCTGGATAACCAGAGTCCAACCCTTATTCGGATGTATTGGGTGTGATTCACAGTATGGTTTCCATACCTCTCTTCATCATCATTTCCCGGTCTCTCACAAGCTAGTAGGTTACTAGGGTTTAGAAAAATAAACTGTTTTACTATCATTTGATTACAAATGACTTTATTACTAGTGATATTTCAAAAAAAGTAGATGTTATATCATAATATTATATCTTAACATCACATGACGTTATGTATTGTTCCAGTAAATCATATAACTTGCAGAAAGTTTCTTAATATTTAAACCTGACTGTAGTTTAAATGGTTGATATTCATTTATGTCAATAAAACGTCACGAAAAGAAAAGTGTATAATCATTTTTCATCATTTTATAATGTAAACGATTGACGAGTGACCGATCTCTTTTACCTTATTTCTCTCACACGTGAGAGCGTCACACCCTACATCGACGTTTAAAACTGATTACAGTGTAATCTAGTGAGAGATATCGATAATCGAAAAAATCACTTAAAGCACTGCGCCCATGCAAAAATCTCTGGCGTATCCGCCATTTTCACGCTTCACGTGGCACGGTAAGCCCCGCACTTTAAGGCAGACGAGAGATACAGATTGCAGCAGGGGCCATCCATTTTGGAAGTCTGCAGATTATCCCTATTGAACTAGTAATAGAAGTTACATTTAACTTAGTTTATATATACACCCATCAATCCTCTCCATTCATCGAAATAGGTTCATGTTACAAGTTTTGTTGAGAGGAGTGTAGTATATTACTACACCTTCACTTCTTTATCTGAGGAATTGTATGACTTACGTTGAATACACATTATTTTTTTGTAAACGAGTGAAAACCAAAAAATATGTTATTTTATCTTGTGCTTCAAATACGAGGTTTACTACCAAAAAGGAAAGGGGAGAATATTTGAGTGGAAATTGATACACGTTAGTATGGATAGAGTATAAAAATCTCAGGGATGATTCATAACTGAGAAATTACTCCTCTATTACAGCGTTTTTCAAATTGTGCTCCTCCATGATTATCTCAGCCTACACAAGGGTATTTTAGAATATTCTATATTTGTCTTTCATGTTATGAAATAACATAAGTGATTAAGATTTCCAATTTCTTCAAATTTGATTAAAGGACAATTGACAAAGATGCGGCCAGAACATGTTATATTTCCGTTTGTTTTATATTTGTTAAATTTAACTGTCGTTAATGAATGTTCATACTATTTGTGTAAATATTTTATGAAGATTGCAGAATATATTTTTTTCTTGTACAAGGAGTCATTTATTCCAAAGAGTTTGAGAACCACTGTTCTAGTTCACCCAGACAATATTTAAACCACGGCTTCCCAGTACCTATCAAACCACTATATTAAAAACTGGACGTTTTGGTTAAGGGATCATCAAACTTAATTGAATGAGTGATACATTTTCAAAATATCAATTTGTTTAGCGAACCACCCATATTAAAAATTTGCCGCATCACGTATTTGATATAATTGTAGCCTGTACATAGGATACGCCATCACACGGTTGTTTATTTGAGTGGGTGGTTTGAATTCGTATTGTAAAGAAAATAATGTAGAGCTGTTAGTTATTTTCTTACTAAAACTGTGGGGAATGCCAGGCCTCCACCGTGGTTCGGATTCCACGTTAAACTGTAGGTCCTCCATTTCATCTCACAATCACCCTACCATTACACATTAGCGTAAGTGCGTATAACCCGAACGGGTAGTAAGACGCGGTGCTAATAATTATTAATTATTATTATTATTATTTACTAAAACGAACTGTTTATTGCTAAAAAATACTAGGTTGATTAATTTTCAAACAAAATGATGGTCAAATATATACAATATTAACTTGATGTTTAACTTACTGGGAAAAAGGCATTCATTTTTTACACACGTTGTTTAATGTTTTGGAAGTAGCTTTTCACTACTATTCGAATGTATTTATTAATATTTTATCTGACATATCCCATCCATAATTTAAAAATTCTCAAGAAATTCTTTCAGGTAAAATGGGGATCATAGCCGATCTCGTTCCCATGTTTTCAAACCAGGGAGATATCAAGTATACTACTCGTCCTCGATCAGGCATGACACGGGTTTATTTACAAAAAAAAATTGTAAAAGTAACATACTAATTTGTCGATGACAAAATCACTCCAATTCATAAGGAAAAGTCAAAAGTAAAACTCTCATCTTATTCTTTTTAATATAGTAACCCGACACATCCATTATAAATTGAAGGCGGGGATATTTTCCCTTTTTATATTCACACAACTGATTTTTCAGAAATACCAGATTTTTTTACATTTACTGGACCGGTAGGGTGGTATTTAATTGATTCTATTTAACTTAATATGTGTGTAGATCTGAAGATTAAAGCGTGAATAAAAACTACAATCTAATGGTAAAAAACAGTAAAATGATTCGCTTAAGTGCAAGTGGAAGGTCTCGCATGCATTGGCGGTTTTGTTAGCGTAGAAGAAGACTCAGCCCATATTATTGTCGGAAAGGTATCTTCAGGAGAGGTGTACGTATCCGTTAAATAGTCAATGAATTTTGATAAGCCTTCATCATTAGGTGACACAAATTCCACGTCAAAGGTGAAACAATCTTCAACTTTGAACGGATCTAAGAAAAGCAGACCAGAAAACAATTTCACCATTGGCCAATCTTGTTCGTAACTATGTAATGTGTACAGAACTAACATCTGGACCTTCCTCCACCAAGCTTGGTTCAAGTGAAAATAACACCTGAAAGATTTTAGTGTTGGACCAAATGATTCGCACAGCATTGTGAATGGTTTTTTCAAATTCCACAACAACATCACGAAGTTGTAAGGGCTGAAGAAATTATAAACAAAGTTCACTAATTGTTTTTATAATATTTTGTGTAAGATGCTTTTTTTATTGTTCAAGAGGCAAAAGACCAAGGGGATGTATGATCCGTTAAATTATCCATGACGAGTGAATAATTGGAAGAAATCTTTTTGACTGTATTCAAATTTTTCATCAATATACACCGTAGGAGACCCTTAAAAATTTAAGGTTATAAGAAGTTCAAAAAATACATGAAACTTTAACCACTGATTTATTCACAAGAACTAAACTCTCACCTTTCTTGGTTAGTAGACATATTTAAGCAATTGTGGTGTGAACTCCATTGATGTTAGTCGGAGGCTTGGGCTTTAGACCCTTAAACACCTAGTTGCAATGAAAAAAGAAAGAAAGAATCTCACCTATTATGTTTAAATATGCTTCTCACTCTCTGTTCACTCACCGCCACTTACTTTCACCCACCACGATGTTTATTAAATAATCTAAACTTAAAATTATTCAACAGAAAAACGATGTTGCGACGTTGGCTAACTACTTCATTCATGTCACACATAATCATTTCTACTGAAGTGATACGAAAAGACTAGGCTGAACCGTGTTCACAGAAAAGGTAAATATTAGCAACTTCGGAACGAGCCGTGTTCAAGAAAAAAGTAAACATTTTCAATATTGGGGCGAGTCATGCTGCCTGGTTTCACTAACCTCCTTATTCGGGACGAGCCGTGTAGTCCACACATTTTGATCTGTGAGCCCACTTCTGTGTGTGTGGTTTTTTTGCCTTCTTTGGTTGAAAATGAAGACTCACAAAGACTGGTAGAGCAAGAACAATGCATTGGATAGGAGTTCAACACGAACCATACCACCTTGTGTGGCTGAATGATTTAACACGCTACTCTCGCAATACACTGGACTGCCGATGATGGGGAGATTGAGGTTCGAATCTCGGTTGAGTGTCCTTAGGGTGGTTTTTCCCAAAAACGTTTTCCACTTTTCCTCTACGTAGATGCGGGTACACCTACTATGAGTGTAACGTTCCTAATCACTGAAAAAATAGCATAATTATTATTATTATTATTATTTTGCACCGTGTCTTACTACCCGTTCGGGTTATACGCTTTAAGTACTAATTACGCTAATGGATTGGGAATTGGGAAGGTTGAATTAGAGGAAGTGAACCCAAATTTGCATGGAGGGAGAGTGGAAAATCATTTAGGAAAAACCACCGACCGAGATTCGAACCTCGATCTCCCCGTACTCAGCAGTCTAACTCAATACGACTAGCGCGTTAGCCAACTACGCCACCGAGACGGGTAATAGCATAATTAGTACATAAGCGTGTATAACCCGAACGGGTAGTAAGATGTGTTACTAAAATAAAAAGTAAGAATCAGAACTGGATAACTTACCTAAAAGACAAGGCGCTATAGGCCTACATATCCTAAACTTGCTGCAGTACTTTTCAACAATAAGCTACTGTGGAAAGCACAAAATGAATTTCTTGTGTGAGCTACCTAAAATGCCACCGCTAGTTACCGGTAGCTTGTGATGGACCGCTAGGCGACTCCCACTTTAGATAATGGAATCACCTGTATAAATTATAATCATATAGTTTACTTATTTATATTTATTGATTGATCAATAACGAAGCTTGTAAGTCAGTTATCATAAAACCCACGTCATTGGACACGCGGGCAAAGGCTTCAGTCTCGTGTTGTCTTCTTAACCGGTGAAGAGTAAGGTTTGGGCTGGAATCCCATACGGATGTATTGAGTTGATTTCATTTGAATGTTTACCCATCTTACCTACATGCAAACACGGGGACACTTCCTTTAAATTCAACCTTCTTCATCTCTACCCCATCAGTGCACAGTAAGAAGCGGGACACAAAAGATAAAGTTTTAAATATGAATAATAATAATAATAATAATAATAATAATAATAATACTTAGAACCATGTCTTACCACCCGTTCGGGTTACACGCTTAAGTACTAATTACGCTAATGGGTTAGTAATTGGGAAGGTTGGTTATAGAGGAAGTAAGCCTGCATTTGTGTGGAGGTAGAACCACACCCAGTTTGCCCGAGTGAGATTCGAACTTCGATCACCCAGTACTCACCAGTTTAGTTTAATACGAAACTTGCGCGTTAGATAACTACGCTACTGAGCCTGGTTTTTAAATATGAAGACTGGTTCTTATTCAAGGGGACCATACCAATCCGCCGTACGTATCCGCCGTACCAATAGAGTGAATAGCGTCTTTAACAGCTCGACGTCTAGTGAATGTAAAATGTTCTTAATAAAATACGTGATTATTCAGAAAACTTTATAAGATTTTTTTTTTTTGCACCGCGTCCTACTACCTGTTTAGGCTATACGCTTATGTATTAATTCCGTTAGTTAGCTAGGTATGAGTAAGGTCAAATTTAAAAGAAGTGTATCTTCATTTTCGTCTAGGAAGTTTGAACAACTATTTTGGAAATAAACACCCTCAGCACAACCTACCGGGATTCGAACCTCATCTCCCCGTCATCGGCAGTCAAGTCTATTGAGATAGTGACGAACTATACCATGTGGCTACGGAATTAAATATATTTAATAATTCAATAACCCGCTTCACCCATTCAGTAGCTACATTGTCAAAGGCGCCGTCCTCGCAGTAGACTAGACTGCCGATGACGGAGATATCAAGGTTCAAATATCGATTGGATGTACTGAAGGTGGTATTTCCAAAATTGTTCTCTATTCTTCCTCCACGAAAATACGGGTACACTTCCTCAAAATATAACCTTCCTAATCCCTAAAACTATTAGCGTAATTAGTGCATATGCGTATAACCCGAACGATGCTAAAAAAAATATCCGCTTCGTTGGTCGCATGGCCTAAGGTGTGCCTATCATAGTAGGGTGTACCGAGAGTGATATTTCCTAAATTGTTTTATTTTTTCTCTCCACAAAAATGAGGACACACCTCCTCTAAATTCAACCCTATACATCTCTAACACAATAGCATAATTATTAGGTATGAGTATAAACCGAACAGGTATCAAGACGCAAAACTATTTTTTTAAATAACCATTTCACCACATCATCCCTTCATTTAATAACCAATTTTACACGCTCACCTGTATAAGGGTATATGTTTACACTCAGTTTTGTGGAGATTAAATAAAAATATCGTTTACCCACACGCTTGCAAAAATACTTGCCATTAGTCAATAATTTAGCCATCCAACACTGGCGGAGTCTTTACTCTACCAGGTATGTAGGGGTTCAATCTTAAACAACTGAATTTTGATGGAATAGTGACCAAATTATCTCTCACGAAACATAACGTTCACTTAATGTTCACTTAAAGTAAAGAAAATAACGCAATGTAAAAATTTAAGCAAAATACAACCAATGACTGAAATTTTTGAAAACAAATTTCTTACTAAAAATAAAGTCAGGGATTTTACTTATTAGCTGATTAGATTTAAAGTATTTGTTATTAAGTGATAATTAAGTTACAAAATAAAGTTCAAGAAGAGGTAACGATATTTTGATTTTCGCGAGACTTTAAAGATACCAATGAAGATTAACTTATCTATTCGCAACTCCTTCCCTCTGGGCAGCCCAGTTCAGTTATACAAGAAATGGCTTATCATGTTATTTATGTCTCCTGTCACTATAGCCAATAAATTAGAATATTTATCTTGATATGAGTGCCGTTATCACTTCTTCCATATTTGATCCAATTCATTAGATTAGTATAAAAAGTCTCAACAGAAATAAAATGCTTTTTTTTTAATTTTTCTGAATATTTTAACATTCATTTAGATGTTGAGATTAGTTTCAAGCAATGCGTTCAAAAGAATACCTCCTTATTTGTTTTAAACATATATAAATAAATTTCACCATTACACTGACCAAGTAGTGACATATTTCACCACGTTTCACTACCATTTCATGTTATATGTATTTGATTAGGCCTAAATACTCTAATGGAATAAAGACTAGGAAGGTAAAGTTAGGAGGGGATGTACTATACCTTGAGTGAAGGAGAGTAAGTACCAATTTGGGAAAAACACTCTACCTGGATTAGGAACACGATTTTCCCCAGCAGCCCATTCGATTGCCTTAAGATGGGAATGTAGGGTACGCGAGATAAGCGCAGTGTTTTACCAGTTTTTATCGAAAACCATTTTGCCCAAAATAAGAAAATATTGCGCCAGTAGAAACTTGAAGAGTTTATTTTTCTTAACTTTGTGATAACAACATTTGTTGAATATATGTCATGTCTCATGAGCATATCGGCACTAGATGAGAAACTTTTTTAATGAAAAGAAAAAATTGTCATCAAATTCCAGGATACCCTTGATAGACATTAAAGGAGTGTTGAGGTAAACATGTGAAGAAAATTAAGCTCTCTTTCTACAGGATTATTATTTGTTTCATTTTGACCAAAATAGTTATATAAGATAAAAACTGCAAAAAAAAACACTTACCTTAAATCGTGTTCAATACACTCCCATCTTAATCAAATCGACCACCAACGTGGGTGAGTGTTGAGAAATAAATTGTATTTATTTGTTTGAGTTCTAAATAAAATGTTGATCCCAGAACTAGCACAATTACATTCCATTTATACTAAAATATATAGAAAGCTTATCTGACTGGTTGTACCATAGTGCAGCCTTTAAGATAGAACCATAACGAAAACGGTCAAGGTAGTGCTACCTTTTAGAATAAACGGAACGTATTGTACATGCCTGTATAATGTTGTGCACAGAGTACCGAAGTTAGGCTTTCTAATTACATGCAATCAATACGTTCTTCTTGTGAAAGCTAGATCATGATAGTAGGCCCATTGGTTTCAGTAAATCATCACGAGCTAATATAGGGTTTATTGAACTATGGCTATTGTTTGTAACCACTCCAGAGGAAACATTATTTGACTGTTACAAGTTCTGACGCTACTATGTAATATTACTATTTGTTGCATCTTACTCAGACTTGCTAAAGAGTAAATACTTCCCTTGTTCAGCTAATTACAAATCATGTCCCATTAATTACAAAACTGAAACTATAGAGAAGGCGATGATAATACAAACCTAATCCAATCCTATTTTACACATTCTCGCACACTCTATTTTTAGATTAATATTTTGGCTGCTACTTTACCTAGTAAAACTTAAATAACAAAGGATCTAAATGTATAAAATATACGGTAAATATTTTGAAAAACAGATAAATCCCTATATCATCATATAGTTTTTCATCACGCTACGTAAAGACAAGAAAATATATTCTCTTACGTTAAATGGCAGGGAGGTGGGGGTACTTTAAAGCTTAAAATAGCTATGTTTTAATTCCTGACACCCATGATAGTGAGCACATGGACTAATTGTCAGACTCATATAGTCAGGTTGGCCAGTAACAGGAAGGATGGGGCTCAATTATCGGCCGGGTGCAATTAAAGTGATTTTCTTAAATAGTTCCCTATTCTACCTTCATATAAATGTGGGCTTGTTTTCTTTAAATTCCACCTTTTCCTCTCTACACCATCAGCGTAATTAAAATATTTGTAGCTAGGATGTACAGTAGGATATTGAAAAAAAATTGTCCTTATGTATTTCTCTCTATCTACACATATTGAAGTGAAATAATTATGCCAGCTGTTGGTCAAATTAGCAGAACCAAGAAGGTAAAGCATTTTTGAAATAATTAAGCATTTGTAACATAAATATAGTTTTGGAATTATTTATCAAAAAGTTAGATGCTAGGACCTCAATCTTTTTAAAGTAATATCAGATAAAATATACGGTATATGATTGTACCTTGATAGTGGTGGTTCTTGATGTGAACATTCACGCCCAATATTTTGACATATTCATATATATTATTAATTCTTTTAAATCCATGCATTTTCTTAACACCCTGAAAAGTGACGTTGTACTTTCTCTAGGCCCCTTGGAGAGAAAGTATTGTGATTGCCAAAAAATTCAAGCTCTTGATTTTGATAAATGTGGACGTTCCATGACCCTCTGAAACCAAAAAAGCTGTTTTCTCAATGCCATCTCTATGCGCGTCTGTCTGTCTGTACCTTAGGCTAGAGCCGAAATTATTCAACCGATTGGGCTAATATCTGGTATCTGGAGTTTTTATTAGGTCCCAATTTTCTCAAAATTCGTTCTAACGATTTTGATTAAATTATATAAATATATATGTATACACACATGGTTTATCATTATAAACAAAATAGGAATTCTCATTTTCTCAAGAAAATTATTTTGAAGGTACTTTACATGGGGGAAATTTTCATATTTTCATCATTTCTCCACAACTATTTGAGATACGAGATAACTTATCATTGTAAAATTGTAGTACTATTAAATCTAAAAACATTTTAATTGAAATATATTTTTATATAATCAATATTTTTTTTACTATAAGAAAAATATTATACTCTTGAATTCGGGTATTTGAAAATTAACTTGTTTCTTATTTTCTTTGGTGGACAAAGATGTTTCTCTTTTCTAATGTTTTCTATAACAGTGTTCCTAGTTATTAATGTCAGAGAGTAAGTAAGTAACAGCGTATATTATTTAATTAATGATTTGGTGTAGTGCTTATACAACAATGTATAAACCTATTTTTTCGTTTCACAAATCTTACGAGTTTTTAGCAAGTGTATATTTTAAAATAAAAGTGGGAGAAAGTATGTACCATTTATTTAATATAGCGATAGTAGTGTAATCTTGAGCAACTTTGTCATTTGCGGGTTGCCGAGATTGGTTATAATTTACGGTTTAACGGCTAATATTTGTGCACATAAAACATTTGTGAGCGTTCAAGGTTCCAACGCGCAAGCGTACTTCAAGATTACGTAGCTTTTACACGAGAATTTAACACGAATAGGGTGCACGCATTTTTCACTGCTCCCTTCATGTGAATGCTTGTGGAGATGCGGGAGGATGCCCTCCTCCTTTGACCCAATACTTGAGTTGGTATATTCTAATAAAATCACGTAGTTTGAGTCAATAAATTGTGGTGATGGATGTGTTTAAATATGAAAGTGGGATGTTTATTTTAATTTATTATCAATGTGAAATAATTTTCTTTAGAATGGTTTAGTTTTATAGTTTGGGTGAAATAAATGTATTCTATGCTATTAATTATTATGAGGCATGTTGCAATTTAAAATGGAGAAAACATGGATAGTATTGTCTTGCAAGGCTAATGCCTATCTTAACAAAATTTAACAATTGAAATAATTTTCAAATCGAGAAAATGTACAGGTAGATAGATATCAACTAACATTCTTAGTATATGCCAGAAATATACCTGCCTATGTGCCGTGGGTGTATTTCAACCAATTCACAGTTTAAAATTATTCGTGCCTCCTATTTAGTAAATAATCTAAAATACTTAATTATCTTAAGGACTTCAATCAAAAGTTAATAGAAATTTACATGTTTTAAAAAGAGAAGGATTTATTTTCTCTAGAATAGTAAACTAGCAGTTAGCTGTGGTAAACGGATTTAAACAGTTTTTGTTTATTTATATTTAATGATGTGAAAAATTATCGTTTTATTATTTGTAACTGTCGCTACTTAATCCCTACCCCATGAGTAATTTGCCCGGGTGGCCTCTGTGCACGGAGGGATTGTTGGATAGGAGCGTTGGAATTAATCATACCTGAAGTTTTGTTTAGTTTTACTGTAAATGATTGTACAGTACATATTGTGATGTAGCCAGTTACAAATGATTAAGTTCAAAAAGATTCGCCAGCCCCCCTCCCCTAGTCAGTCATACTGCCAAACAAACCTTTTGTACGTTTACATTGGGGATCTATCTCTACCTCGAACTAGGGACAAGAGAGTACCTTAGTATGCCGCGACACTCCCCTTTCCTCCTTCCAGCTACTACTGTTGTAGTTTTAACCCTCCTAATAGTTTAAAAGTATGTCTTTATTTCAACGCTTTTGCTTAGTTCCATAGCACTGATGTGTAACTATACATAAATTATTATTATCTGTCTCAAGGCCAGTTCACACAGAAAGCTAAGCTATGCCTT
>JBCFYV010000012.1:54038502-54081956 GCA_039000515.1 Timema cristinae
AACATCTGAGTTGAGCAATATCCCCTAATAAATATCCATAGCCACGCACTTCATTTTATACATATTTTTTTTATAGAATGCAATTATTAATTGCAATCAAAAGTTTTGATTCAAAATTCACTCTCAAGTTTAATCTCATTACCCTTCTGGTCATTATCTATATAATATATATTGTTAGATTAGCACCGCTAAATTTAAATCTAACTTAAATTTAGTTTGGTTTCGTTTATATAATGAATTCTGGTATTTTATATAATTTTTCTTGCTCTTCATTTTGAAGATTTATCATTTATATTTAAATTCAAAGTCCTTGGGGTGAGATTCGACTGTACATTACAGTCGTTAATAGCGCTAAATAAATTTAATTTAAATAATTAATAGATCATTATTGTGGTTTCATTTATATAACTAATGCTTGTAACATTAATCTTTATTAAAATTTGTTTTGAAGATTTTCTTGTTTTAAATTTAAATATATGCCTGTGGGGATAAATTACTAGGTATTTATCAGTCATACCAACCTCAATGTGGTTTATTTAACTGATTTGATTTATGAATTATTTCTGGTCTTAAATATGTTTTTCTTAATCTATGGTTGAACCATGTTTACTCGCTGAACAGACTCTCCTTATTCATGACACTACAAAGTTACATGTTCGCCCAAAGCATTTGCACGGTTTTCCTTTGTAAAAAATATACATTGTTGTCTTATTGAATAAGATCTTATTGTGCTATTGAATTGCTATCTTGGCTCTTATTGTGGTATATAACGAATAGATATTTGAATTCTTATAAAGGATCCCCCACGCAATGGACTGGGACATCCGTGGTTCACCCTCACAAGGGCTATACAGGAATCCATCTAGCGTAGGTTTAAATAACAGCCAGCAAAAGATTTTTAACGCCAACAATGGTTGAAAGTAGCTTGTAAACTTATGTGGAAATAACTATCATTTCCTTAGTAATACTAAATTATTAATCAAAAGTTTTATCAAACGCGTCAAATAATACTTACTGTTTAATTGGATTTTTCGTGACTAATTGAAAGCTCATATTATTAATACAACTATTATGTCATTTGTTTCGTGTTTGTGGCAACAATAAACATTATATCGCATAAAATAAAAGAGTTTAAAATGAAATTTATCACCAGGCGATAAAAAATAAACAAACCGTACAATAGTACAAACAGTTCAAATTACAATTAAATACTTGAATACACTCAAAACTACAATCTATGTGACCTTAGTGACAAAGAGAAAACAATTATGTGTTTCAAAAGATTAAAGTTTAATTATAATTTATTTTAATTTATTTATAAAATATATTTTCAGTGTGAATTAATAAATAAATAATTTTACTAATTAAATTATTAGGGAAATTCATAAATAAGTGTAAATTTAATCTGAAACAAGTGAAGTATTTTCCCACCATTATCTTCAAGATGGGAACACATTAGTTAAAATCCATTATGGAAATAATATTGTTTTTAAGTAGAAATTAGTTATTATTTAAGTAATAAATCGAGGGTATTGCACTTAAAATAGTGGTATTTGGGTTAGGAAAAGGTGTAATTTCTCAGTATGAATGAATGTGCGAAGAAGCATCACAACAGGATCAGAACAATTAGTTAAAAGAAAGACTGGTCGAAAAAACGTAAAAATATGGTGAGATTCCAAAAAAGCTCAGCACTTACCATTGAATTGTAGATAAGTGATTCAATATTTCAGTGGAAAGTGTAAAAATAGGTGGAAGTTCTTGGAAGTAGCTTTCCACGGTTGTTTGGTCTTTTTGAAGTCCAAACAGCTTATACTAGGTGTTTATTAACTTTTAATTTCTTTACATAAAAAATTTGCTAAAACACTTCTCTTTTTGCAAGACACAAATTGCATTCTGGGGCTGTTTTTTGATTTGTTTTTTCAAAAAAAATGTTCATCCAATCGGATAATTACATTAATAATTAATAAACAATTTATGAATTTGGAATTATAAATTCTGAAATATCAGTAAATTACTCTTAATAATAGAGTAAAATAAAATAAAATTAATTTTGATAATTTCAAATTAGAGATAATCAAATATGCAAACAATAACGATCAACATCCGCTATTTATGCAATGTTGGTTCAGTCAGCTGGAGGTTTTAAACTTCCCCCACTTTGTTAACAGAGATTCTCCACGATGTTACATGAGGCTTATCGAGCTACGTTCTTACTTGAAATTATATTAATTTATAGATAAACAATTAGAAATAGGGTATTAAAATTCTTAGTTATTATTTTAAATATCACACTAAAGAAATAACGAACTACTTAAAGAAAACAACAAAAGATATTTTTACGAGCATGCGTTTCTTGACACATCGTCTGAAGTTGACTACATATTCCCCAACGATGTGTTCCAGCAAGTAGTTTGAAAGTAAAGACCAAAGAAATTGAATATCTTGACCAGTAAAGTTAAACAATAATACATAAAGTTCTCATCATCCATATTACTCTCGGTACAGAATATGTACTGTACCTATATTTTGTCAAGGTAAGTTGAGTACATGAACAGTTTTCATTGTGAGGCTCGAATTTGTCAAAATAGGCATAGTTTTCCCATTTATTTCCAGAGCCCTGTGTGAATTTGGGCACATTTCTTAGTTGTTATCACAACCTTATGGACCAAAACTGTTCTTTAGAGATAGTTTACTTAGAAAGTGTATTTAAAAATCTCATTGTTAACTTATTATTATGGCGGTGGAGGTAGAACATTAGCTGCATTCGGAGATCACTAATAATTTGTTACAACTGTTAGTTTGTTTGAACCAGTTTTAATAGGCTAGGTTTGACCAGAGAAATAATATAGTTCTCATTATGTTATAATAAGTACAGATGTATTTCATAGTGGACCAATCGTATAGCATGTCCGTCTCTGTTAAGATAAATAAGCTCTGTTGACATGAATAACTTAACCGACTATCTTTACTGGGTCAAAAGGTCGAGTTAACGAATGATTTTTTATATATCTTCTGACCAAATGTAATTGTACATGCTTTATCCCCTTTACCTTCTAGCACTCATGAAAAAGTAATATTTTTTTTTTATAAAAAAAAGTTTTGTGCTGATAAAACCTTGTTCGTGACTACGAATACATACCCATGTAATATTTTAAAAACTTCAGTTATTACTTTTGTCTAGTACTAGTCAGAGATTCGAGGGACGTGCTGTCTAAAGAGGGAGACTCTCTGCCTCCTCTCTTGTCACTAAAGAACCGACAAATCCTCACGAGTGATAGACTGAGCATTGTTTCAAATCTCTCCCCTCACCAACCCTTCCTCGGCATCTTGTGTACTTTAGGGGAGGCCGAGTAAACATAGTCGACAGACTGCTTCATGCATATGATGAGAACATTCGGACAAGAAAGTAAATAAAGCCGTATTTGTCATAAAAGAATGTATATTTCCTTTTCCCCTTAGTTCTACTTTTTTTTTTGCTCTTGAAAATTCTTCTTTGATTCCTTTATTTTTCCTCTTTTCCTTCTTTATCGTAACGTGTTTAACAATAACTAGTTTAAGTCTTACCTCTCCTTTATTTTGTTTCGAGTATTTCCCATCATCCCCAAGTTTGTAAACCATTAGATACTCTCATTTGTAGGTTTGGTTGCTCAGGTTTAAATTCCATACACACAGCCAACCCCAAATGTGGGGCTTAATATGATTTCAAATATTTATATGACATTGCCATTGGTAGGATTGTTTTCAGACCTGTATGTTGAGGTTCGACCCCTTTCACCCTAGAAAATAATATCAATATTAACTGTTCCTCTAAACCTATTCTAGTAGCTTATTTTGTATGTTTTTATATAACATCTTAGTAGTTGATCGGCTTCGGTGGCCACATGATCCAAGGTGTCACTCTTTAAATTGACTAACCGCTGATAGCAGTGAGATCGGTCTTTGAATCGCCATCGGTGTTCGGAAAACCACCCTCAGTACACCCAATTAAGGGCAGTTTTTCAAAGTGGTTTTTCATTCTTCCTCCAAGTAAATACGGATACACTTCCTCTAATTTGATCTTACCTCATCCCTAACTCATTAGAGTAATCATTATATGCGTATAGCCTGAACAGGTAGTAAGATGCGGTGCTAAAAAAAAACCCATCATTGTACCCATTTGGGCTATAAGCAGACATATAACTGAGCTAATGTGGCAGGTATGAGGAAAGTAGAATTTAAATAAACTGCACTGGCACTTGTATGAAGAGAGAGAGTGAGAAACAATTTAAGAGTAAACACCCTCTGTGTAACCATCTGGGTTTTGAATAAGGACCTCCTTATAACTTGCAAAACAGACTATACAAGAATGAAGTGCAATCCACGTGTCCACTAATTAAGGTAATTAAAGTGAAAAAAAATTAAATGGACGATTAATATATTCAAGTATTGGTTACTGGAATACCGTCCATCCACAACGAGTTTTATTAAAATATACAGTTATATATTATTATTAGCACCTGCGTCTTACTACCCATTCGGGTTATACGCACTTACGCTAATGTGTAATGGTAGGGTGATTGTGAGATGAAATGGAGGACCTACAGTTTAACGTGGAATCCGAACCACGGTGGAGGCCTGGCATTCTCCACATTCACAATATGTCTTGTCAGAGGTGAAGGAAGGGTTTGATAATCAGATAAATCTTTGCCGGGACCGAGGATTGAACTCCGGCCGCCAGCATAGAAGTCTGACACCTTACCTTTAGACCACCAGGTCACCGACTACAGTTATATAACAAAATAAGATAGACATATCTAGTATTTTAAAAATATGAACTTATTTAACGATAACTAGTTTTTAAATGTATTTATTAGTAAATTTATATTCCCACAACGATGGTCTTAAGTTTTAAAGCGTCAGTCTTATAATACATCGAATTGCCGGTGACCGGTAGTCAAGGTTCGAATATCTGCCGGGTTCACTTTTTTTTTTTTCAGATGTGAATTATAGGTTTTAGTTTTCACTCATAATCTCCATACTAATTGAGTTTTACTTCTTCTAAACAACGTGGTATAAAACGTTGTCATAGAAATAAAAAACCTATAATTCTGAATTTCTCTATGGTATACCTTAGCGGTAAATTTTCTGGTAAATGTTTGCTTTAAAACTTGTTTATATCTGTACCGATTATTATTATTATTATTATTACTAGGCATTCTGTCCCATACATTTTGTCAGGCAATGCACCCAGTCCTCGGCCTCCTCCTACTTCAGCTCCCAGCAGTAACCTCTTCTTGTTGAAAGCTTCGTTGACTATGAAAATCCTTGACCTAATTCCTTGGTTCAGTAGATATCCTTCGTCAGCAGACTTCCCAGGTACTTGAACTGCTCTATGTTTTACAATTCCTGGTTTCCAATTTTGATTTTCAGTGGCTCTTCATGTTTTAAAATCACTGTCACTTTTGACTTTTCAATGTTGATCTCCATACCATATTATCTCCCTATCTCAATCAGCCATTCCATCATTTCCCGTAACTCTTTTTTATTTTTGGTCAGCAAGATATAAAAAATTAATAATACTGGCCTATTTTAGTTACTCGCTATGTTCCCAACATGGATGAAAAGAAATCTACTAAAAAATATAACGTTGGCTCTTTCATATTATATATATATTAATGTTTGCCTATCAATATTATGGGTCTACATTAGAATACGGTCATTTGACACACTACGAGTCAACTGTAGCCTTCAAATTGTGGAAATGTTGTTTGTAGATTCGGTTACGTTAGGTAATATTATAATTTGATCCCCAAATTTAAAAACCCCTCTAAATATTATTGGAATTTAAAATGTTTTGGGACATACTTGGTCTACAAGTTTGAAAAAACATTTTTTTTAAATTATAAAAATTGTTTTGGATGAATTCCAGGAATCGTAGCCGAAAGTAACTGTTTCAGGTTTCAAATACATAGATTTGTAATTTATTTGCTGGGAAGATAATAGATTTAGTTTAGGTGTTTATTTACTGAGAAGCCCAAACTATTAATAATTTAGAATAAGTTTAAGCACGAGGACTATTAAGGTATTATCAAAGGGGTGAAGATATATTGGTGTGTTAGAAGACGTAAACTCTCACTAACGTGGAAAAGCGATAGAAAAACCTTAGTGGTAAATATTAGGAGTGAAAAACCAAACCACCCTTATAGTGCATTCGGCTGAGATTCAAACCTCTATCCCCCCAGTACAGCCAATTAAGTCTCTAGTGCATCTTACTTCTTAGACCTTATTGAAGGCTAACACCAATTAATAGTCAGGCTAGTCTTGTCTGGCTTATCACTTATGTGAAGGCTGAGGATCATATCCCAGCCATATCGGCCGAAAGTGTTTATTTCCTTAAATTATTTCTCTAGTTTATGTTAAAATATTGTTTATTAGCTGATCTAAAAGTTATTATATGTTTAAGTTTGTCATATTTAGTGGTATAGTTCTAATTTACTAAAACCATATTTAGGTTTACTTATTCCATCAAAATGGTGCTAATATGTGAAGATTACTGTGGGGGGTCAAAGCGAAGGAGTTTTAACCTTCAACTTCGACATTTCGAAGTTTTGCACACCACTATTATTAATAATTATTAAGTGTGTCCTTTTATAAAACTATTACAGCCCTGTTACTTGGTCGGTATTAAGTATTGAATATCTTGTTTTAGTGTGTTGGTTTTTTATTTGTGCTATAGTAATATAATTGAATCGCAAAAAATAAAGTATCTAGAATTTATAAATTGTAAATAACAAAACGAATAAACCATTCTTTCACATAAATTGTGTTGAATAAAATACATGATCAGTGACGTCAAAACTAGACGCTATATTTAGATTCCGTAACGGTTTGAAATGGAGCACCCGCAAATATGGAATTTCTCTCCCCATTATTCAAATGTTGGACGACAAATGATGAAATATAACAGATCCTGCTTGAGCATAAAATATATCCTCCCCGCACGAAAGTACAATTTATGAAAACAGAAAGTCAACAAATCAGGTAAGACGACACGACTATAAGTTATATCTCCTATTAAATCAATATCCACCACACAACATTTTCCTCGTCATTCATTAACTTAAGGGTGTTCTCGAATTGGATTTCCCTGGCTGATTTTAATAAAGGTTTTGCATTTTGAAAAAGAATGAGGTTAAAGGATTTAAACTTTAAATCTTGTGATCTGCACTTTTGATAAATATCATCAATACCTGTAAAATAACACTATTAATAGCCGTTACAGTGGCAGAATAGTCTAAGATATCACTGTAGTAAAAGACTTGACAGCCGATGATGAGGAGATTGTGGTTCAAATTCTGACTTGGCGTATTAAAGGTGGTTTTCCGTAAATTGGTTTTACCCTATATGTACTCGAAAATGCAAGTACACTTCGTTTAGATTAAATATTCCTCATCCTTAAAATGTTAGCTTAGTTAGTGAATTGCGTACATTGAGAATGAGAAGAAAGACGTGGTGCTAAGAAAAACTTATATTCATGTACTTAAATATTATAAATACTGGCCGTAAACATATATATTTTTATTTTATAAAATACCTTTCTCACAAAATCTGAAATATAAAAACCTATTGGTACATACAGAGATGTAAGTAGCATACCACTAGCCTATATTACATACTAAATGAAGAATGTTTTGATGAAAGACACACGCCCAAAAGTTCCCAAATGAAACCTGAATGTGGTTCATGTGTCCAAAAGCCTATCTGTATAGCTTTTTAACCGAGAATAATATATAATTGGCTTCGACAGGACATACAACTGGCCTCGACGGGACATACAACCTTCCTTGATGGGACATACAACCGACATCAACGGGACATACAATCGACCTCGACGGGACATACAACCTTCCTTAATGGGACATACAAACGACATCAACGGGACATACAACCGACATCAACGGGACATACAATCGGCCTCAACGGGATATACAACCGGCTTCAACGGGGCATACAACCGACATCAACGGGACATACAATCGGCCTCGACAGGATATACAACCGGCTTCAACGGGACCTACAACCAACATCAATTGGACATAAAATCGGCCTCGACGGGATATACAACCGGCTTCAACGGGGCATACAACCGACATCAACGGTACATACAATCGGCCTCGACGGGATATACAACCGGCTTCAACGGGACATACAACCAACATCAATTGGACATACAATCGGCCTCGACGGGACATACAACCGTCCTTGATGGGACATACAACCGACATCAACGGGACATACAATTGGCTCGACGGGACATACAACTGGCTTCAACGGGACATACAAGCGGCCTTGACGAGACA
Organism: Timema cristinae; assembly: GCA_039000515.1. NCBI lineage: Eukaryota > Metazoa > Arthropoda > Insecta > Phasmatodea > Timematidae > Timema > Timema cristinae. Next base: position 54,046,842 of record JBCFYV010000012.1, read on the forward strand.
TACAACCGACATCAACGGGACATACAACCGGCCTTTGCGGGATGAAGATGCACCGCTGCCGACTACATATACGTGGAAGACACCACCACTCCCAAACATCAAGGATCTGAGTGACAGCCAGCCCTAACTTCGATGCCGACGCTTAGTGGAGGCACCTCTTGGAGACGATCTCTATAGCTCCGGTAAGACTATCCGTCCCTGCAGCATTGCCGGGAGATGTATGAGAGCACAGAATAGAACTATGAACCATCGAGAGAAATATCTTTCTTCTGGCACCCTAACTCCTTAGCCCGGTTAGATGTAAGTTTATTTAAAATGTGTTTTGTCTATAATTTATTATATTGTATAATAAATATATTGAGTATCAGGGGGCTTCATATCATTAACATAGTGGCTAGGCCTTTCTAACATTTTAATTTTTTAAAATCAAATTAACTCAATTTTTGGACAAACACAAAAACCCAACCTTTGATCTCTAATGTTCCCATTAGTGAAAGGAATACAATCAATTAAGTTTAGATAGCTTTTTTAAATCGTCAATCTGATACTCGAAAAGCAGTTTGTATGCAAACACACCACAGTTTACAACATTCGGTTCAAAGGCTCAGTTCCCACTATATAAGGCGCCGTGAAATATAAACAATAGGCGACTCCGCTTGCACAACTGGTAAGTGGCTTCAAACAATACAGGGGAAAAGTGAGTAGAAATAAATTATTGAATCATTCCAAGTTATACTTTTCAAATAGAACGTGTTAGAAATTTAATTATTTTCAAAATGAGGGTCACTCTGATCGGAAGTATCTGTTTGAACCAGAATAATTGAACCAGGATTGTCTTATTAAATTGGAAATGTAAATATAAGCGAGACACGTAATTAGTTGGTATATTATTTATAAATTTTAAGCCCTAAATCATAAAAATAATTATAAAAAATTATTTGTTATTTGGCTTTTAAACGTTATTTTCTTAAATACACTATAAGTTCAAGTTTTATTTGACTACAATTTACCTATGGATATTCAATGTGATCATAAGATTACTAAAGTAATTATAACTACCAGTGTCCAGCGTTTTCTGATTGATGTTAATGAATGAACTTGTAAAATTTTTGTATGTAAGGTTGGCTTTATTGTGGGTTGACACCGTGGTTTTTTTTTAAGGTTGAGATTTACCCTTGTTGATAAATTATGTCAGAAAACTATTCAAAATTGGTCACCAATAAGAACTATCAACCTTAAATCCAAAGAATTTTAACAAGAAATGTTATTTATACAAGGATAGCGATGGGCGCTTTCAGTTTAAATAGCTAGATAAATTGTCCGAAGGTAGACTTAACTTCTCATTTCAAAATAAAAAGTAATTTCAAACTTACTTGTAGACACTATCTTTTTCGTACGGCTGCGTATGATATATTGTTCAAAATAACTAGATTTTATTTCTGCGATAACCTTCCCCCTTCAACGTAGGCCAAACCCCTTTGAAGAACAAGTCTGCGGGAACACAGAAACAACCCTCTTTATACGGCTCCCTTATAAGTGCACCCCTCTAGCCTTCACAATCAGCCACCCGCACGCAAACAAATGAATAAAAATTTGCGAACAAAGCCGTTAGAATTACGAAGGTAACAATATTGTCTACTGAGGCCATATCTCCCCTACAAAACCTTCCAACAGTTTTTTCTCTTCCTTTTGAAACCTCTCTTCCTTTTGGAGCACAAGAGCAGTCCCCCGTATTCCTCTTAGACAAGAGGGAAAGAAGGTCGGAGAAGTATAGTACTACACGGAAATCAATATTATCTAATTCCTTATACTTTCCTTAGTATTTTGTTTGTTTCATCTTTTTTATTCAACTCACCTATTACTTCCTCAATTTTTAAACGTCAACCTAAATATTTATCTAATATCATGTGTGTGAGTGTTGTTAGTTTATTATTGATACTATGTAAATGTTTCTATTTATTAGATTTTTTTTAGAATACGATACGTAAATATTATTATTATTATTATTATTATTATTATTATTATTATTATTATTATTATTAGCACCGCGTCTTACTACCCGTTCGGGTTATACGCACTTACGCTAATGTGTAATGGTAGGGTGATTGTGAGATGAAATGAAGGACCTACAGTTTAACGTGGAATCCGAACCACGGTGGAGGCCTGGCATGCCCCACATTCACGAGATGTCTTGTCAGAGGTGAAGGAAGGGTTTGGTAATCATATAAATCTGTGCCGGGACTGAGGATTGAACCCGGTCGCCAGCACAGAAGTCTGACACCTTACCCCTAAACCACCAGGTCACCTGATACGTAATTAACAAAACTATTGTGATAGCCATATCAAGTGTTGGTTAAGGTTCCTTATTCACAGTGTCCTTGTACACGATATCGTTCATAAATCACATAGGCCTAACAAATATTTGAGCTATTTGGTCAACAGCATTCTCTTAATGTTACTGTTCCTTAGTCACAGCTGCTTCGTGCATAATAACTCCCTCATGGCTTAGGTCTTATTTATATTTAAGGTTTTTAGTCACTTAGGCTCTTTATATAATTAAGGTATTATGCAACAATGGTTTCATAAATGGTAGTGGTCCTTAGTCACATAGTTTTATGTATAACAAATTTACTAAGTCACAGTAGTCCCATACATAGTAGGTGTCCTTAGTTATCAAATTTAAAACTAATACCCATCAACTATAATAAACCTGAGGAATAAAAAAATAAATATTCAAATAATTTTGTTCAGGTCCTAAAAGCTTGAATTCCACATGGTAGTATGAATTTGGCTTTGTGGTGGCCTTGTTTTAAGTCAGGTCATGTTTAATTTATAACTAAAATTATTATAGTCGAATATTTAGCACCTATATGATTCAAAACTTTTCTTACAAACCATTCGGACTATCTGCTTTTATTTACACTACTATTGCTTTAATTGTTTACAAGATGGAAATGCTTGTTGATGTGTGGTAGTTTCTCTTTGTTGAAATCTGTGAAATCTAGCACAGAGAGATTAACTGGTCACTAATTAATCACTGTGAAAGGGGAATCCAATATTTCACCAATTCTATTTTAAACAGTACCAATAATTTAACTCAGAACCATTATCTAAGTTTACAGACACACTATCAACTACACTAAGACATTGGACATTCATTAGTATATTAAGTTAGAAAGGATAAAGGTAAAAATTAGATAGCGTATACTAGAATATTCGCAGAGAAAAGTGATAAAACATTTGGGAAAATCCACCTTCAATACACACGGCCGATATTAGAATACTAACCTTCTTTTTACTGTAAAACCAGACTAAATGAGTCAGGCACTTAGTCAGCGTATTCTTTAATGCGGGATTAAACCAATTCTTATAAAATGAAATATGATCATACTTATATTGAGCTATGTGTTAATAAATAATGTTTTTAGAAGTCAAGAGATTATTTGAGGTCATGAAGAATAGGAAACAAAATATTACGAGCACATTATGCTTTGTAAACTAAGTTTTATTGTTTCCTATTATATCTTGGGAAACAAAAGTATTCTTCATTTTGTAGCGTTAAGCCTAAAACTCACTTGGAAACATTTTCCGGAAACATTATTTAATTTGCAAACACATTAAAATAATGTAGCTCTTGTTTCAGACATGTTTAAATGTTTTTCTAAAACCGTTTGTGATATGTTTAAAAACTATTTGCAAAAAGTTTAAATGTTTTATTTACGTTTTTCAAAGAAGAAACAATGGCCTTTGTCATACATTTCAAATGGGCTACAGGAAACAAATTTTACATGTCTGGACGTGTTTGCAAACATTGATAACAATAAGCAACATGGGTCAGTTTGATTTATCTGTTCAAACAGAGCTTACCCGTTCCTTATTTTTCCGTGTCACGTCTTTGACAACTTCGAAAAAGTATTAAACTGATAAGAATCTTTAATAGTAATACAATGTGGCAATACAGCAATACAATACAATACAATACAATACAGCGAAAAAAATGCATAAAATAATAAATGTTTTAAATGAAATCGATGAAACGTTATCAGTTAATACCAATGAAGTTTGAAAAAAATGTTAAACCCCTTCACGTGCAGTTTTGTAGAGAATATAGGAATAATGATTTGAAATATAAATAAATATTACGGGGGAAATATTTGAACAATGAAGTCTGGACGTGAAACAATATTTGTGTAACTGTTTGCAAACAATGTGTCAGTAATCTTTTCCCATGCTTTCAAACATTTTACCTACTTTTGTGAACAGCAGGATACATTTTATATGCATAAGAAACAGTTTCCGAACAGAGTTGTAAAACAATGTTTCTTCTATAAGTGTTACAAGCTTTAGTAACCAAGTATAAAGCCTAGTACGCACTTGGAAACATTGTCACTAGATGTTCTCTAGATGTTTTAGAAATGTTTTCTGTTGTTCGCAAACGTAGGGAAACTGTTTGTAAACATGGGAAACATATTTTTGCCGAACAGTTAAACAAAAATTGTTTCGCGTCCAGACTTCAATGATGAAACACTGTTTCCTGTCCAGAGTTCAAATGAGTAAAACAGTGGTATTCAAACTTTTTTGTTCACATACCCCATGTATAAATTCTCTTCTACTTTGTACCACCAAAGTTGTTGGTGCATAATGCAAGCCTTAAATGTTCTTTAATCTACATATAAAATAAATTACAAACAAAATAATGAAAAATATTGTAGCATTGGGCTACAATAATTGAAGAGAAACGTGTTTCTTACCCCATTGCACCACTCCCAGCGCTGATGCAGAACAGCAACGCGAGAAAATATCAATCACAACTACGCGCACCTGTTGGTCTGAATTAGACTGACCACCACTGTTGTTATGAAGTAGTGACAAATAACGTCAGATGCAAAGAGCTCTAACGGCAAAGACACTTTACTCGTATTTGTTTTAGGATAATCTCGAAGCTCTAAGAAACTGTTTAGAAGCTATGGTGTAATGCGCGTATTGTTCCCGAGTGTTCCATTTGTTGCCCCCCACCCTTTTTCCCGTCATCTATTTTCTCTGGGTTGTGTTGTATACATAGTGGCGGCAGGACATCTTGTTGTCACTCTTGTACTTGATTATATTTGGGGAAGGAGAAGCTCCGGCTTCAGATTGTTAAAATGTAATGTATCTTTCGCAATTTTAGTATATTTTCCTTTTATTTAAATTTTTGTTGCATATTTTAAAATTCTCTTTCGGCCATTTCTTAAATGCTTTAAATACAAATAAGATAGGTTTTTTTATTTCTACGTGGTTAATTTGTAACTTAGTTGTGTCAATAATATTGATTTAATTACTTGCTCTGGGAAGGATCGATCATTGAACTTAGGATATTATCGATATCTTTAACTTTGTGAAATAATGTCAATATTGAATTCTATTAGTTACATATTTGTTATTTTGTCCTTTTGTAAATATTTGGAACTTATTAACTGGGCTTAAATTTACATGATGCGTTAGTAACTGGGCTTAAATTTACATGATGCGTTATTAACTGGGCTTAAATTTACATGATGCGTTATTAACTGGGCTTAAATTTATATGATGCGTTATTAACTGGGCTTAAATATACATGATGCGTTAGTAACTGGGCTTAAATTTACATGATGCGTTATTAACTGGGCTTAAATTTTCATTATGCGTAGAATGATCTTATTTTACTATGAAATCGTTAATCTTCAACGTATGATTAGTTAATAGTCTTTTGAGAATTTCTATGGAATATTTTGTTGTTATAACGAGATTGTTTAGCGTTAACCGCATAATGGAATAGGGGGTAATTGTTCTGAGATATTATGATTTTTATTTTTAATTATTATGTTTTATAAGAAATTTATTTTGCTAGTCAAATAATGAGGATAACATGATTATGACAGTTATCCCGTAAAGAAACTCTACTAATAGAATTCTTGACGTTATGACAAGGTTGTTGTTGAGGTAAAGCCACATTTGATTATGTTGTTCTTTAATGCTGGCGCTCAAAATAATTAACTGGTGTTTTTCTTTTAAAACTTCGCATGTCATCAGAATATGGGAATAATAGCTTGTCGAAGGCTTCTTTTACATTTCAAAGATTATCTCTATATAATATACTAGATAGCTGTTGCCCGCGGCTTTGCTCGCGTGGAAGTTGATTATATACAAATACGAAAATATACATATGTATTTACAGATTGATTTAAAATATTACGTTACGTTGATGACCATAACTTGACCTCAGATCAAAAATAATGCAAGTCCGATACAAACTTTCACCCCCTTTTTCATCCCTTATTAAATAAAATTTCCAAAATTCCTGAAACACGTATTTATTTGTTTTACGTCAATAACCGAAATACAAAATTTTATTTATGTAACTTTCAAAATGACGGACTTTCATACATATTATAATACATATTATCATCCCTATTTTGACCCTTTGGGGTGGAATTTTCTAAAATCCTTTCTTAGTGGGTGCCTACATAACAAAATGAATATACAGTCCGAATTTCATGCTTGTAGCCTTGATAGTTTGCGCTCGGCGATGATGAATCAGTCAGTCAGTCAGTCAGTCAGTCAGTCAATCAATCAGGACATGTTATTTTATAAGTATAGATTATTATATATTTTCATATGATATTAATTTCTTGATGAATAAATATCAACTTAAAACTAGTTAATGCATTTATTAGTCTAATGGTTCACTATATCCATAGGTAGTCTTTTTATTTACATGTCTTTTCGTTTTACTTTAATTTTGGGATATATACCTTTTCGTTAATGAGCTCTACGAGGTTGACCGTCTATATATTTACTTCCGCAACTGGTGTGGGTTGCGAGATCTGAGTTTCGAATGTTTTATCTCAGACATTCAAAGGAGAGAACTCCAATCGCTCACTCTTGTTGCCCCGTTTTTGCCCCCTTGTTGTTCGTTGTTGTTTGGACCTTCTGTTTATTCCTTATTTTAGTTAAGGAGGGTTCAATATATAATATATATTAAAGTAGCTATGTGTATTTATTAAATTTTATGCATCCCTTAAGAACGTATTTGCGTTTCCCTTGGGACTATGGTGAATGTTTTTGTGGATTGTGTTTTGTAAGTAGTTATTGACTGTTTAAGAAGACAAAAATAAAATGATGGCGAGTTTGTACATTTCTTCAGATGGCTCATACTATGCAAATAAGCTTCTGACAGAACTAAATTTGAAAGACAGCAGTGGTTTTAGAAATTTCACTCTCATGTATCCTACAGATTCTTAAGTTATTTTACAAATGGTTAGTCCCAGGATAGTGAACAACTATCCTGGCCCACGTTGTTTGCTCTTGAAAATGTCGTAAAACACGAGGAAAAAAATATTATCGGAGCTTAAGAAGCATTGGAAACAAAGTATAATTAGAACTAATTAATCTTTGGAAACAAAGTATAAATATAACCCATGTAATCTAGGAAACAAAATTATATTAGAGCCCATGTAGACTTGGAAGTATTATTAGAGCTCTTCTATCCTTGGAAACACAGTATTATTAGAGTCCATGTAGAATGGGAAACAATGTTGTATTAGAGCTTATGTAGCTTTGGGAACAAAGTATTATTAGATTCCATATAGCCTTAGAAACAAATGTGCCATTTCTGCAATATAAGTCAACGACAGAAATGGTTTAGGAAAATATTCACAGTACTTAATTTACTTTTATTTCAATGATAAATCAGGGATGAAGAGAATTGTGTTAATCAATAACAACTTATGGTGATTTTATTGACAGCAGGTAAAAAATATTTTTATGCTGTGTATTTATGATACCGTATTCCTTATTCATGCTAGTATTATAATACTTACTTGACTCTACAATATACACATTTCATAAGAAATTAGTAGATTAGTTAACCTCTTGGTAGAGAACCATATCATCCAGGAAACAAATATGCTTTTTTTTCACAATACATTTATTATTATTATTATTATTATTGTTATTATTATTATTATTATTATTATATTATTATTATTATTATTATTAGCACCGCGTCTTACTACCCGTTCGGGTTATACGCACTTACGCTAATGTGTAATGGTAGAGTGATTGTGAGATGAAATGAAGGACCTACAGTTTAACGTGGAATCCGAACCACGGTGGAGACCTGGCATTCCTCACATTCACAAGATGTCTTGTCAGAGGTGTAGGAAGGGTTTGGTAATCAGATAAATCTTTGACGGGACCGAGGATTGAACCCCGGCCGCCAGCACAGTAGTCTGACACCTTACCCCTAGACCACCAGGTCACCTTACAATACATTTAAATCCATATACTAAGACCATAGGACCGAAACGCAAACAATTATACTAGCCATAACAAAGTTAGTACAGATTCCCGTATGAGTTTTGGGTTCCCTAACTGTTCTACCCTCGTACTCGGTTTGAAAGTGGGAGTATATTGCAAGTGAAGGCATATAATCACGTGTGGAATAGAACTGTAATAGTAGTACTATGGCCGTCATGAACACACTTGAACATTCACCCGCATTGTCTTCACCCAGATCCCTCTTTCCTTTCCAAAGCCACGACTTTCACCCTGTGCTCGGAAAAGAGATATGTTTCTCGTGATGTTAAAGCCCTTTGTTTGAATGAGACGATGCAATAATTAAAATTAGGACAAAGGACATTTGTTCAGGACATTACATTAGTTTATAATATATGTTTTTGAATCTTATCGACTCTGGCTTTTTAAAACTATTCTATCGGTTTCTTGTGTGTATTTACCTTATTTTAATACCTGTTCAGGTCATCTGCGTTTGGTTACACTAATAGAGTAGAGCTGAGTAAGGTAGAAATTAGAGAGAATTTACCCTCAATATTGTAGAGAGAAAGTAGGAGACTATTAAGGTATAAAAATATATGTAAATTACATCCGACAAACCGGGCTGGACGAGCTTAAGATTAATTACATATGAGCCTGATGATTCTATTTTATTTTTGTAGCACCGCGTCTTACTACCTGTTCAGGTTATACGCATATGCATTAATAACGCTAGTGTGTTAGGAATTAGGAAGGTAAAATCCGAGGAAGTGTACCCGTATTTACGTGGAGGGAGAGTGTAAAACCATTTTGTGAACAACACCCTGAATACACCCAACTGGGATTAGAACCCCGATCTCCCTGTCATTGTCAATCTAGCCTATTACAAAATTGACGCCTTACCATACTGCCACTGAAGAAGGTTAACCCAGATGATGGTCCGTTTAAGGAAAATTTGCGTATTTCCCTAAATGTTCCACTGGAAAACCTATATTCTTCAATCTAGTAGAGGCTTTTGATTGATATATTCTATAGGATTAATAAATAAAATAAAAAATGTAGTTTCTTGTGATAGCAAATAAAATTTATTTTAGAAATAAATAAACCTAAGATCACCTTTTATAATCCGGAATGGTAATAAATAATGTGCACTTCTTGCAGTTTGTATTTTTTCCAAAAACTAAAGTGATAAAAAAAGTTTATTGAATAAATAAATTAATTCACAGTTAAATGTCATATTTATGGTTAAACATGAATTCAAATATTGAGAGGTTTTTCTTGCAATCATTATCCAGGGCAACTTTCTAATTAATTTTTGCTAATTTTTTTGAGGCTATTTGATAGTACACCTGCCCCCTTGAGAATTAGCAAACCTCTTGACGTGATTTGTGTGAAATGACTTATGAGACACTATCAAATTAACAAGCTAAATATTCAAATGTCATGTTATTGATTAAATAACATTTGTGAAAAATTATTTTGTATACAAATATTGTTGGGTGACTTTTATGTTTAATTGGCGCAGAATGTCTCTATGAAAATGAATCCTAAAATTTGTCATTAATTTATTTTATTTGTGGATTGAGGTTCATTCGACCTACCAAATTCCAAGATACTAAGATATCTCTCTATTATGACGCAATGGTTTTTATTCCAAGCGAATAAAGCACATGTGCTATTTTATAAAGCTTAGAACCGGGAAAACAAAATATGTATTTATACGCATTTGAAAACATTTATTTTCGTTTTAAAAACTTGTATTTGTTGCAAAGAATGTTACACTAAAATATATTTATTGGGTCTAATCAATATTTTTAAAATGTTAAAAAAACGTATTTTTCAAATATTCTTCAGTACCTATCAGAAGGAAGGGAGACTAAACGTCATGATCATTGTCTGGATTTTCTGTGATGAGAGGTCAGGGTTTGAAACCTAGACGGGTGAGACTGAGGGTAATTTATTCCAAATATTGGTTAACCTTTCCACCAAGCGAATGCGAGAACATTTTATCTAAATTATACCCTCCTCATTAATATCACACTATCTTGAGTAAATGATGACAGCCCGAACGTGTAGGAAAATATGGATGAATAAGAAAATAAACCCACTTCTGCGTCCGAATGTTCTAAAGCATCACTCTCGTGCTAGACTGGCCTGATGAGGATGGGGAGATCGGTGTTCAAATCCTGGTCAGGTCTATTGAGGTTGTTTTTTTATTAAATTGTTTTCTACTACACTTCCTCGAAAATCCGTATAGCTTACCTATAAAATGCTTCCTCCAACATACTTACCTAATTAGGTCATTTATCATATGTGCGAATAACCTTAACAGGTCTTAAGACGCGGTGATAAAACCAAATAGGGAAATAAAAAGTTATGAGCCAGATTTCACTGAGCCAGGAGATCTGAAAGTGCTTGATAGTTTGAGAACGTGTACGTAACGCCTATTTAATCATCAGATAGAGTTGTGTACAAGTTAGTATTTCAAGAGAATTGATTGGTTGGTGTTGGAGAAGAGAGCTAGCAGAACAGGTTCCATGTTGATAGAAGACGAGAAAATACCACGTGGAGCACATTTGCAATTCCATCCCGATGACCAGACACGAACCATCACCTTACGTACACCCGACCTCCCACTATTCAAAACAGCGGATTCAGAATTCATGAAAGTGTTTCCCCTCAGTAAGCCTCCATCGTCCAACAGCCTTCTGAAATGGCTGGCTACCTGGGAATGAGAAATGGGAAGGAGGTTTGAGTTTGTGCCAAAATCTTCAAACGGCTATACATGGGTCGTGGTGGGTGAGAGAGCGGGGAGACGAAAGGGTGTTCTTATAAGCGTCACCATGGTAACGCAGCCTGGCTCATTTCCAAGGTTAACAATACCACAAAATATCGCCTCGCTAAAACTTTGCCACTAGGGTGAAATTACAGTATCACTTGCCAAGTCACGTATTACTAAACGATCCTACCCAAAAGTTTTTTTTTTGTGAGCTATACCAATTTTGTCTTTGGGAAGTTTTTGGCTTAATTACCAAGAGAACGGAGCGAGATTTTCGAAGACATCAGCGCCAACCTTACGACAAAACGTTATCGGCAAATTAAGGGAAGACTGCACAATGGGGTGAGAGAAATATGGAGTCAAGCTGCACAAAAATGTTATTTATTTACCAAAAACTAATTTGAATAATTGATTTTTAAATAATACTACAACTAATTATAATTAAATTAATAATGGCAATAATTAAAATGGTGCATCACATACTGGTTTTGTTCTTGTGTTAATTCACAAACTCCTTTTTTTTTTGCACTGCGTATCTAACACAAATAAGATATAAATGAGGAAAGTATGATTTTAGAGGAAGTGTATCTGAATTTACGTTGATAAATAGTAGAATATTAACTATGGAAAACACACAAAGCATAAACTGCCGCGATTAATTAGTGACTAGAATACCAGAGTAGGAATTAAAGAAAAGTAACTGCATTTTCGTGGCATTAAAGTGAGACATTATTTTGGATAAAACATCCTCCGTACACCCATCTGTGATTCAATTCCCGACCTCCCTGTCACCATCCAACCAGAAAACACTAGGGTAAGACCTGAGCTCACGTTACCAGTGATGCGAGTCACTATCTAAATAGTCCACTGGTATCTAAAAATTATATATAGGCCTAACTAGTCCTAGTATCTATTTTTATGTTGATGGTAATATCTTAACATATAAAAATATGTATTGATCATTTTCGTGTTGAGACACTGTAAAAATAAAACATATTACTTGCTACTGATCATCGTATCCGGACGATAAATTACCTAGGTCACAGACAAACAAACACCAGACCCACAACCTCCAGGTTAAAATGGCTTCACACCGTGGGATAGCTTGGATACTTCAACACGGGTATCGAGGGGATTTTTTCAAATATCATTTGAAACGTGGTTTCACCAGAGTGAGGAAACAAATATCCATTTCGAGTCAATCAACCAGCTTTCACAAAGCTAGATTTAGGTAGCGACTCAGCCCCCTATTCACATAATTCTACCTCACAAAGTGCCTACGCAGACTGCCTATTACGATTACGATTACGACTGTCCTTTGATGAAGAACACGTTAAAAGTGAGAGGTTTAAAAATTGAACCTTTATTAGTGCGTTCTTCAATGATCATTGACACTAGCGAACGCCAGTGATGATGAACTCAACCTGGCTCAAGAAGCGCAGTGAAACTTCCGTAAGTCTGAGGATCTGGTATATATTTGTCTGTGGCCTAGGTCAACTTTTTTGCTCATCCTAATCACAGATTGTAGATTAAAGCACAACAATAGGTCATACGTTTTGAAATTGGTTAGCAAAAATCTACAAACTAAGACGTTTTTTATTTTGAAACGTCAACACTTTTTAAACCTTGATAACCCAGTCATATTAGCATTCATACATTCATCCATTAACATATATGGGCTTTTTATGTATATATAGGCATTTTTATGTATATAAGCTTTTATATAATATATAAACATGGTATTCGTAAATGCAACACCCAAACTGCACCTATAGTTTATTTGAACCAAAAGTAATACAAAAACCCTATAACCTATCACCGGCAAACTATGCTAATATCATTAAATTGTGTTCATAGTTTCAACATATAGCACCGGACGAGCAAAGCTGTGCAAGCATCCATGTACAACAGGTTGTATATTATTTAGGCGCGCGGCACTGAACTCTTCAACATCTTGGAGCATGACAGTAGAACATATCAAAATTAATATATACAACACACCAGTGAATCTAAAAATGTGAATACATTCTGAGGGTCATAGTTAATGATCCTACATCACAGCAAGTGCTTCCCATTACTACATGTGCAGTGCTGCACGCCTAGCTCTTATGCAGCTTGTTGTACACTCATGCTTGCACAGCTTTGCTCTTCCAGTGCTGTGCGCTGAAACTTTGAACTATATTTAATGGTATTAGCAAAGTTTGTCGGACGTAGGTGTATAGGGATTTTGGATTACTTTTGGTTCAAACAAACTATATGTGCAGTTTGGGCGTTGAATCTCCAAACACCCTGTGTATAAAAACATAATTGAAAAAATAATATAGATAGTAGGGGAGGTTTGGAGGGGAAACGATTGATAGTTGAGCTACAGAGACAATTTATTTATAAACATTCCAATAGTATTTTTAATGCTCGATATAATTACTATCAAAAGAGTACTAAACTAAAACACTTAATATACACATTAAATACTAATTCCTGCTTACCTACAACTTTATTTTTTTGTCGGATATTATATTAATTGAAAAATCAAATTGAAACTTTCATCTTTGGTATGTGTAGTAAGATTGAGGTAGGAAGGATAGTAAGTAAATGGTTGTTACTAAATTCACTAAAACAATTTTAATATGTTCATTAATCAAGTCATGTTATCTGAAGCTTTCACTTTTGATTTATATTATAAATACATTTAAAATAACACAAATAAACTAAAATTTTATAAATATTGGCAACAAATAAATATGTTAAAATGTTTTCTAGTATTCTTCAAACTAAAATCGGTCTATAGTTATCTGACAGTTACAAAAGCCCCTAAATCTACTTTTATAGATTTATACGTCAAAACATGTGGTGTGCCAGCTGTCACTTTTGATACTAAGTACCAATAAAAATCTGCATCAGGGGTCTAACTGCTTAAAGAGTAGATATCACCATCGAATTAACTGCTGGAAACAGAGGTTGGACCAGGGTTTTCTTTAAATAATTTCCTAATCTCCCTCTGCGCAAATAAGAGCACATTTAATATAAATTCTACCTACCACATTCATACTCTACTATTGCAAATATGTGGATAATACAAAAGGGTTAAAATAATCAATAGCCATAAAATAGCTATAAAATTGTAACAATGCTGACTACAATAAAGATATATTTAAATTACCCTAACACACTTCCTAACATGTTCTTAATATAGTATACCATTTCTATATCTTAACTAAATTCAAATCAATTATTTGTTAATTAATAAATATTTTAAAATCTTGTTAAGTTTTTGATATGAACCTAATTTAATAATGACCTGTTTTAGTTTGTTTCAAAGCTCCGAGTCCTGTCTCTGTTTACCAGTATGGTCCTATAAGTCGACAAGGACACCTGTGCAAACTCGTCACATTAACAAGGGTGTGTGCCCCTACCCTGGAGTGTGGGTGGCCCAAACCCTTGAAACACAACTAACGTTCCTCTACTGTTTACTCGGGGTCAGGTAAATATTCCACAGTTGTTTGTTATAGACTTGGTCAACAAACGGTCCATAAGAACGAAACAGTATTTGGGACCACACGTTAGTTGGGCTACAATTAACACTGTTTCAACTCTCTACCTGAGACCAAGGTCCCAGGGTCAAGAGGCCCAAAGTTGTAACCAGTTTAGATTTAAACTAAATAACTTTTTGTCTATCGGTTTTTTCATATATTTCTTATCGCCGTATATTGAAAGTTAAAACTTTATCCCAAGATTTAGGTGCGGTCAATAAATTAATTTAAAATTGTGAAATTAACTAGGAAATTACTCCCTCAGTATATCCAACCAAGATACTAAACCCGAATTTTCTATCAATAAAGATCAGACCAGATGATATGCGCCTCAGTCCATGTAACCTGTGATATGGCTAGTATTTAAATTTATTAGAGAGAAATTGCCTTTTCATTAGAATTACCTTTGTAGAAAATAAAACAACCTTTTAAATAATATATTTGAATCCGACCTATTATGATTGTTAGTCATGGTTATAGCCCTATCTCAATATAATATTCTTAAAACCTAAAAATAGCACCTTGACACGGGAACTGAATGCGGGACCCTTGACTTATTATACAAATTCTTTAGCCACTGAGCTTTCCAGAAGTCTTCCCGTACCTCGAGTCGTTTATGTCTATGATGTACGTGCGGAAATCGTCGGCTTCATATTTGTGATCAATAAGATGACGAGCTATCAGATAACCCAGCCATCATCGACTCGGGAGGGCTTTATTCTGTCAAATGTATAATAACAACTGTATTAGTGCACATATTACTACGGATTAAATAGCTAGGCTATTATATTAGTTAGGTGACCTGGCGGTCTAGGGGTAAGGTGTCGGACTTCTGTGCTGGGGTCCGGGTCTCAATCCTCGGTCCCGGCACAAATTTATCTGAATACCAAACCTTTCCTTCACCTCTGACAAGACATCTTGTGAATGTGGGGAATGTCAGGCCTCCACCGTGGTTCGGATTCCACGTTAAACTGTAGGTCCTTCATTTCATCTCACAATCACCCTATTATTACACATTAGCGTAAGTGCGTATAACCCGAACGGGTAGTAAGACGTGGTGATAATAATAATATTATATTAGTTATTTAGCTTGGCTATTAATCCATATGACATGTGTATTTGTATAATTGTTATTGTACTATTGGCAGCATAAAGCCCTACCGAATCGAGGGGTGCTGCGTTATCTGATAGCTCGTGGTCTTTCACATGTAACTAGCGATTTCAACACGTCCTTCATAGACTCTGCCTTAAAACATGAGTGAAGAATTACTCTGGGCACGTGACGACTCCTGGATAGCTCAACGGTTAGAGTATTGGTGTACTAAGCTTAAGGTAATGTGTTCTATTCCCGTATCTAGGAGTCATTTATCAATTTAAAAAATAGTTTAAACATAATTATGTTATATAGTTTTACTATTTAACTTTTAATTACAATTCAAACACATAACATATTTTCAACGGTTATTTTATAAATTGTATCTATATAAATTTTAAACATTCTTTTTATCAGCTTATTATAGGTTGAGGTAGTTATGCATCAAACCCTACCAATCTTCATATATATATATATATCTTCCTGGTATTTGGTCTTCAGTCCCGGGGCCACTAGCAGTGCCTGCAAGTATCGAGAGGCGATGCACTCACACTTCGGTAGTCGACTACATACAATTAGCACAGTGGAATTTTTTTTAAAAAAATTAGCATCATGTCTGACTACCAGTTTGGGTTATACGCTTATGTAATAATTACGCTATTGGTTTTAGGGAATAGGAAGGCTATATTAATAGGAAATTTACCCGCATTTGTGTGAAGGGAGAGTGGAAAACTTATTCGGGGAAAAACCTCAGTACACACACCCGAGAATCAAACCTCGATCTCCTCGGCGGTCTAGCTTACTGTATGAGTGTCACGTTAGACCACGCGGCCACCGAAGGCGGTCAGTAAGACTCTGTTGTTAACATTAAAAACACTTTATTTTTTAAATCAATATTGTTTTATAGGTATTTATATTACCAATGAAAAGTGACAGCTGGAGCAGATCATATGATTTTATCCGTAAGTATAAAACAAATTGTTTTAGCATCGTTTGTAATGGTCATAAAAGTGTATTCTTATTTAGATAAGATTTTACAAAAGTCTAGCGATTTTTAAGATACTTTGTTATTTTGTGTAAATTTACAGCAGTAGCTACGTTTCTAGAGACCTCACCCACTTTCTTATGACATCAGGAACAATGTTCTAATAATATGGTCCATACATTGAATGATTTTCATAAATTATACATAGATTAGTGAAAAACTTATAAGTGATATGTGTATATATTTAATTTATATTTGACGCTTTTTAAATTTACTAAATACGCTTTTGTGTACAAATAGCCTGGTAGCTAAACATATTAATTAAATCTTTTTGTTTGCAGCTGTCAAAATTAAAACCCACTTTAAATATACGAATGATATGGTGTATGACTAAAATGAACCCAATCACAAAAAATATGGTCTTCAGTAAGTTACTATACATTATGATTATGAAGCGAGGAATTCAATTTATTTTATAAATTAACTAACATTATAGATTTATAGACTTATAACAAATTGTATCAATTTAGGTAAGGTAAGATGTCCCCTATGTATTACATACAAATATGTTTTTACATTTAATTAGATCAATTTAAAATGTGTAGATAGTGTCTGTGAAACTATAGAATAATATTTAACCTCTCTTTTCCGATTATGAGTAAAGTATCAGTCATAAGGCAACAAGGTTATATCAATGTAGTTAATGCATCATGTTCTTAGATTAAAATAACTAAAACAGTTCTCACTGAATTATATTTAAATGTTTAAGTAATAAATAATGAGTGCTCTTATTTCTAGTTACAAAATCATATTAATTTCGAAAATAATGGTTGACTGACCAGGGATTCCAGGTTCAATGATTAGCAGGGCTGGTGTGGTGGTTAGTACATCTGCCTCTTACCAAAAATAACAAATCCTGGTCGGGTACATTAATGCCGGTATCACGATCAACTTAACGTTAACTTAACGTAACTTAATGTAACGTTCACTTAAAGTTAACTTAACTTATGTGTGATCACGATTCACTGAACTTAACGTAACAACTTGAGCCAAACATATGCATTCTCGAGTATGGTCCGTGGTTTTGTACAATTTGTAAAGTGATGATCTGTGAATGTTTACAGTTTTCAATCAATATAATAAATATCTATTACTAAACTTTTTTGATAAATTTAGTTCCCTATTTTATTTTAATTATTTTGTTTCAATGTCTGATCACTAGAACTTACGCTAAAGAGTAAACATTGGTCATAATACCAACAAATGAATTACTAAATAGCCCTGTTGACGTCACTCGCATAATGATTGGCTGGCTAGATCGCGTGATACCCTTCAAGTAACGTAAAGTAAAGTAAAAGACCTGCCAAGACATCTCTTACGTTAAGTTAACTGCATCGTGATCGCTTCCATTTAAACACATGAGGAGGTCCTTTACGTTAAGTTACGTTAAGTTAACGTTAATTTGATCGTGATCCCGGCACAAAAGGGGTTTTAATTATGTTCATCCTATTTTAAATCAAATGTTGATGTATTTACTATTATATACCTTCCTCAACCTTTATCCCTTAATCTCTAATTACACTTATGTTAAATTTAATAAAATATTTAGTTTTATATTCTAAATTATTAATTGATTTCTTAAAATATAAATCATTATTATGTGGTGAGGGGAATTTGTAGGGCCACATATTAATTATTTTTTGTATACAAAAGCCAGTTACTTGCATAGTTTATGATTGAATAGTTTGTACCATTTAAAATTATGTACATAATTTTACACAATACAAACAATTAAAGTTGCGCCTTATAGAATCTTATAAAACAGCTGATAGACGGTTTTGATTGAAACCAAACTTATTTTTATATTCCCTAGTAGTGCATATTTACCAAATTGCCCAGGGTATTCTTATCTCCTCCTTCCGATTTTTTTCTAAGTTTTTCTCTTAGTAGGAATCATTGGGAAGCTTTTGAGACATGACGGAAATAAATTAAAAGCTTCAACATTGAATTTCCCCAACCGTTCCTCCATTCTATTTTTTATTTTTTGTAATTTTGTTTTTTACCAAGATATTCACTGTTTCTTGTGTTTTATTTTCAGAAGAAGATTACAAAATTCTGAGAACGAACCTTTCCTTAATATATTTTTCGTAGAAGAAGCAAAAAGCAAAATATAATAAGAAAGCCTTAGGTAAATATTGCAGGGATATTAAAGTATCACTTTCAGTCGTATTCATGCCATTACAGCTACAACAAACAACATAAAATAAAGGGATTAAATTCATCCAAATTTGTTCAAAGCTCCCGTGTTCTGACTCATTTTAGATCCTGAGGAATCTAGAAAAGGATTTATTATTTTGTATGTGTGTTTGTGTGTGGGAAAGTGTTTTTATTCAATGAGTGACGCACGAACACTGGGGCACATCCTACCCAGCCTTATTTGTTTGATGGTCACAAAATATAATTTGGAGGCTACTTACCCAAAATATCAGATTAAATTATAACTATTTCTTAAAGGTAAAATATTGTATACACTATATATTATTTGTGTGGATTTTATGTTGCAGTATAGCCTATAATAAATTACGTCAAAAAATTAAAACTTTGTTTTAATTATGAGTAAATGCCTCTAAATATCGTAAAAAACATCCTCTATAAAACTTATAGTGATCCTCAATATGCCAATATTTTCCTAGAGAAGCCCACCTTAACTTTTCTTACGAAACTTTGCCCAACTCCCATTAAATATCTGAAGCTATTTCACACTTTCACCTTAGCAATTATTTGAGTAGATATGAAAAGAGACATTTCTGATATCTCAGGTACTCTGAATAGTTAATAGTCTGGTTATCCAGGATAATAAATGCATAGCCAGTATATAAACTACTATTGCTATCCAAAATATTAACTTTTCTTACTAAACCAATTAGTGACTTTTATTAAACAAAATAAATTTGACCGAATGGACTGAGCTAATTCTACCATTGGAAATGTGTTGACCAATCTTAACAAAATTTGACAGGGGAATTCTTTGAAACAAGACTAAACAACGTATAAAATAGTTTAGCAATTTGGTTATTAGTTTCAAAATTTTGGTCACTCAATAGTGTTTCGTTTGGCTAATAATTGGATTTGAATTTAACATTCTTTTCAATTAATCAAGTACCTCATGAGTTTTTTTTTTAATGTTGACATATATTGCGAGACTGGCGTCTTAAGTCACGTGAATAACTGCAATTCCCTACGACTATAATATACTATTGAGTGATAAATTCATTTGTTTCTGTTTAACTTGATCATCGAGGGAAAATATCAACTTCAAATCCAAGTAGAAACAAACGTAGTATTTTTCGAATGTTTTGGTTTGTTTAATTCCTTGCTTCTACGAGTTTAAATGTTCGAATTGTATGAGGGATAATAGATGCATGCAAAGGGATAGTAGTTCAATTTTATAGTTATATATGAATTAATTTATTAGTATAAAATTAGTGTGAATGTTCAAGAATTGTTCAGTGTATGGCTCTTACCTTCCCGTGTTTACTTTTTTACCCAACCCGAGGGTCGGAGTTTGGGTGGATCGTCAATTACCATTGTGATTAACTAGTAAATCATTAATGATGTCTACCCAGTTCTCAGTTAGTTTTAACAAATAGTATGGCTGTGGATATATTTTATTCCTCCCCTCCCCCCAATGCTTGTTGGTAAAAACTACATGCGCCTAGAGCTCGGTTAGCTCCGATACGTCTTTATGACGTGTTTGTACACTGATGCTACATAACATTCTCGTGATAGCACGAGGATTCACATGCGACAACACACACTATCGGTTTTTCAAGGAATTAGGCTACGTTACACATGGTTTACGGTTAAACATGCCTCAGGGAATGAGTCATTGTGTAGAGTGAATGAGGAAATTCTAAAAAAAAATCCAAAATATCATCGCATTGAATAAATATATGAGTATAGATATTGAATTCCTATGATTTATTTTAGGAAAGTCACTATAATATAAGTTAACCTTTTACAGAAATGAGGAGCTATAGGTAAAAGCTTAAAGACCATTTGAGCTTGTTTGGTTATCGGATGAATAAATATTTAAACCTTTTTTTAATACTATGATGCATACAGTTTATGGTTTAGTTAATAGTACTTGTGGGTTTTCCACTCTCCTCCACGCTAGTGCGGGCTCACTCCCTCTAATTCAACCTCCCCAATTCCTAATCTATTATCATAATTAGTACTTAAAATCGTATAACCCGAACGGGTAGTAAGACGCGGTGCTAAATAATAATAATAATACGTGTGTGTGTGCGTGTGTGCGTGTGTGCGTGCGTGCGCACGCAGCCTCTTTTTATCCATCTGAGCTGTTCTTAGTTTTGCACTAATAGGTAAGGATATTATGGTAGGAATAAGGTATAATTTAAAGGAGATGTATCATTTTGGAAGGTGAGAACTATTTTGGAAACCCCACGCCGAGATTCGAACCCCGATTTCAAACTTGCCTGCCAATCGCGTTAGACGATGCTCACGCTTTGTACATTTCGTGGGCCCACGGGCCTGGGCTTATAATTGATTCTTTAAGATATTTTAGTTGTTGCTTGTGACATAGAAAATATTGGATAAGTGTAATAAATTATATTAGTTATAAGATGGTCTCAAGAAATATTTTTTTGGCGCGGGAATTATTTATCAGTTCTTAAAAAAATCTTTTGTGGTTGTAGAAGTAGTGAAATGTTGGATGCGGGTTTTCTTATAATCTTTTCACTAAAAGCTACAACATTATGGTCAATCTTATGGGCATTGCATTTTTTTTAGCACCGCGTCTTACTAACCTTTCGGGATATACGCTGGCTTTACATTAAAATAATATAAGCAAATATATCTTTAAATATATCTTGTTGTTTCTTATTTGTATTATTTATAAATATTTATAATATTACTAATATTTCTTGATAAAATGTTTGATAGTTAACAGCTAAGTTAAATAAAAACATACTGTCTAGATTATTTAAAAAATACTTATGTAAATTTATTTTTGCTTTTATATAATATTTTTTTGCATAACTACCCTTACACAATTGAATATTATAATTTACGCTTAAAAGACATATATGAATAAGATAGAATTTAGAGAAAAGGTTCCCACATTTGCTTAAAGGAAGAGTGGTGGTCCCATTAAGAATAAACTTTCTCAATACTGCGATAATATTTTTAATGCTTAGCTATATTTTAATATTTAGGATATATTTTTCAGTGAAAATTTCTTGTAGTATGATCCGATCATACTAATCTGTATACTCAAAGTTTCTAGCATTCATAAGCAAAAGAAAAATTTATTTCACTGTAACAACTCAATATTTGATTTTTATGTATCCCATATCTTGTAACGTTTCGCATAAACGTTATAACAAAGAGACTATGTACACTATTTAACTTTGTGTTTAGAAAGGTGCACCACAGGGAACTATTTTGGTTTGGTAATTTTGATGTGTATCAATTTTTGTATGTCTTACACACCCATATAATAGACAGGGAGTTAAAAAGTGTTGGGTATTGTGTTTTAATTGTCATATATTTATTTGTTAGGGAATTTGTGAAAATACATTTAATAGTGATAATTAAAGTTCGCTAGTTTTGTTTGAAGGTCCTGGGAACAGGAATCAACATGCAAACCACAAAACAAAATAACACAATATATGCTTTAGTATTTTTATTTATTACACCTGGCGTAATTCCAGGGGTGGTTCCCAAATACAATTTAAATAAAGAAGCCATATATATATATATATATATATATATATATACGGTGTTAGTATTTAATTTCAAACAAACATACGGTGTAACCATTTCTGTTTACGGTAGCTAAGTTAATGTTTCCCATTAAAATATTGAATTTAATTTTATTTTTATAGAACGTTTGCAATTTTTACACTAGTATAACATTTAACAAAGAAATATTTTAGCTAAAATAACTATTATACATGAGAAAATAAGAGGTTGGTGTCAGTTTGTGGGTAGCCTTCTCTACCCCAAGGATGATAAATAGCATATAAATATATCTAGCCTATAAATATATATATATATATCTAATAATTTTATATAATATGTTTATTTATTTTTATCACTGCATCTTACTACCCGTTCAGATAATACATATAACAAATATTTAATTTAACAACTAATCTAATGGGTGAGGGATGAGTAAGGCTCAATTTGGAGGGAAATTTACCAAGTTTTGCGTGGATGGAGAGTGGAAAGCTATTCAATTAAAAATAACACCAACCATACACCCAACTGGGATTCGAGTTTCTATCTCCCTGTCATCGGCAGTACAGTCTATTACAAGAGCAATGCCTTAGCCTAGGCATGTTAAACTCATTGGTTTAAAAAAAGCCACATTGAACTTGTTTGTATGTATCTTAGGTATTTAACGTGCACTCTTTGAACCAAGTGATTAAGTCGGCACACGAACATTTCTATGAAGGCTAAAGGTTTTAACAATTTTACCAATAAAGGTATTTTCATATACCTTCCAGAGTTATTTTACATCTTACGATGAGTTGTGACTGATGGCCTTACTTCCCCTCCGAATAAATTTGTGCTACGGATTTTTATCGTTCAAGAAAATTCCGTTGAGTCCGACTGGGTTAGAACCCGTAAACATCGGGTCCTAGGGCAGGTAATTTACCCCAAGACCACTGAGGTTGGCAACATCGGGTCCTAGGGCGAGTAATTTACCCCAAGACCACTGAGGTTGGCAACATCGGGTCCTAGGGCGAGTAATTTACCCCAAGACCACTGAGGTTGGCTTGAAATTTAAAAATAATGAAGGGGGCACATTAATAAAAACTGGATTTATTTACCAAAGATTTGAGACCATTATTTGCAATAGCCAATAGTGGTGTAACTATCGAGATTTAAATCTTATTCCAAAGATGATATGTGTGTAAGCAAATGTGTGTCTGTAACGTGAGATATATCTGTTGTTTGTTTCCATTTAATGTGATAAAACAACTATTAACATAAGCATGAGCTTCAAAAATTGTACATACGTGGTGTGCACATTCGACCATTTTTGGACAGAGATACACGTCTAAGAAAGAGTACAGTTTTGATACACAAACCTCACGTGACATAATTCTAATCAATATGCCAGATTTCTAAATATTCCGTCCAAAACTGTTGTATTTATTTACCGTTTGTAAGAATAGGATCGTATTGCATGATGGTTCATCATAAGGTCCACGGGATGGGATTTTGACTTGCCTTCCTTAAACCATTCTACCGCTAAAGCTTGCTTCAAGCATAATAATAATTATAATAATAATAATAACATATTTGATTGCGCTACAAACTAACAGTATATTATTTTATCTTCCCTCTCCAAACCAACACTAAAGAACTAAGGAGGAAACTCTAAAACAGGTAACCTCTACTCTGAATGACTTGACAAAAACAAAATATGAGAAAGTTTGAAAAGTATTTGAGGGCGCAACATCGTATCGATTTTCGCCAACAACACGAAGACTTGGCAATAATACAAAAATATTGGGGTGAGTACAATTGTGTTTTTTGTTTATTATTAGATTGGCTAGAACAAACTATTAGATAGGCAAGAATGCGTGGCTGGAAGGTTCAAGTCAAGTGTAGCCCCTACCACCGCATATATATTTATTTGATAACTTTATTGATTGAATGAAAAATGGATGGCTTTACGACTAAAGTTTTTTGGAGATAAGATCCACAAGATAGATATTTTCACTCTATAAAACACAAAATGATCCAGAATAATGCAATTTGGGTAAATGTCGTGAGTTCAACTAGCTAATTATTTATTTGGAGGGTATTCCATTACAATGTTTTTAACTATTCATAGTAGTAAAATCTATTTTGTAAGATCCTTATTTTAAAAAAAAACACTTTTAAATGAGTGTTTATTAAAACATCCAAATGAGGAATGTAATGTATTTCCATGTAGGTTGGCTATCACGTGTGGTGACGTAATAAATTTTCTGCGTCCCATTATGCCCCATTTTAAATGACTATCGATAATCTTATCCATTGCCGGTATTCCCGACCAAACCATTTTCACTCAAGCAGTAATATTAAACCTAGTAAGTGTTCATATTCCAGCCGTCCTTATCATGTTACGGACGTAACATATTGGTGACGAGGAAAAACAAACTATGGTGTAACATGTTCCTGGCTATTTGGAAGTCCAACTTTAAAAGTTTATTAAATTAATTTAATTACATAAGTGAAAAAAAAAAATTATTCATTTGGAAACGTATGCATAGCAGTCTTGAGGCAACTCCGAGAACATTTGGGGATTTTAATAACTTAGGGTGTGGTCTATGAAAAATCATCCATATTAATACAAAATGGCGGGCATAGGAAACATGGGTAGTTTCAACAGTAATGAAGAAACCTGGTCTTCATCTGTGGAGCGATTTGAACTATTTGTCGAATGTAATAGTTTAACTAATTATAAGAAAGTAAGTACGTTATTGACAGTAGTAGGCGTGAAAACTTTTAATCTTTTACGAGATTTATGTACACCTGACAAGCCTTCAACAAATAACTGTGTTGATCTAATTAAAATTATTAAAGAACACTTATATCCTAAGCCTTCGTTTATTGCCGAAAGGTATAAATTTAGTTTAAGATCACAGCATGAGCAGTAAAGTGTCTCAGATTATATCGCTAACTTAAAACAAATGTCAAATCATTGAGAATTAAAAAAAACATTATCTGATTATTTACGGGATTGTCTTTTAAGTTGATTGAGAATCAGCTCTATTAAGCTACGACTTCTAACGGAGATACAACTAGACTACGAAAAGGCAGTACTGATTTCAACATCTTTGGAGGCAGCCGAGAAGGATGCAGCGTCCCTGGTCTTTGGACATAACACCTGTGGAACACCTGATTGTCAATCCCAAAGTCTTCAAATATGGAAGAAAGAAAAGGCGGTACGAGTGAGGTTAAGTGCTATTGTTGTGGAAGAAACGGCCATTTAAGAAATTAATGCCATTATAAACAGTATGAATGCCGTGTATGTAAGAAGAAAGATCATTTGAAAAAGGTGTAACGATTAAAACAGTTGGGTAATTCAAACAATTATAATAGGGCTACTTGTACGATTGCTAGCAAATCTCACAGAGAAAAACAAATGTATGACAGTAATAAACAACATCTTGTGGGGTTAAGTATGTTAAATGACAATAATGATGAAAACATTGATGACATTTCAAATTTATTTGGGCTATATAAAAATCAGCTTGGCGAGAAGCGTGAAAGATTAGAACCTTTTAGAATAAATGTTCAGGTGGAAGGAAAAGAAATTCCGTTTGAAGTAGACACAGGTGCAGGGGTAAATGTAACCTCTGAAAAGGATTATCTGGATAAATTGAGTCACTTAAAATTGCATCCAACGGATGTAATCTAAAATTCATATATAAATGAACCAATTAATCCTTTTTTATAAATTTAAATGTTCAATAACAGGATTTGTCAACCAAAATGGAATTATTTGTAACTAAACAGGGAGCTAATCCATTACTAGGTCGGGACTGGATTAAGGAACTAAAAGTTAAATTATTGATTTCAGAAAACTTGCATAGTGTTAGTAGTGTAATGGCAGAGAGGGTACAAACAGAAATGGTAACTAACCTGTTAAGGGAATTTCCAGAAGTTTTAAATAAAAAGTTAGGTGATTATAAGGATGAATTAGTTAGGTTAAATTTGATAAAAGATGCTAAGACAAAGTATTGCAAACCAAGATCAATTCCATTTGCACTTAAATAAAAGGTAGAGAAAAAGTTAGAACGTTTAGTGCAAGAGGAGGTTTTAACTCCGATTTATAATAGTGAATGGGGTACACCAATAGTCCCTGTACTTAAGAGTAATGGAAATATTAGTAAATGTTAAGATTTTTAAGTGACCCTGGACACTAGTCTAGAACTTGAGAGACATCCTATTCCCAAAGTAGAAGAATTATTTGTCACTTTACAAAAGGGAGAAACCTTTAGTAAACTGGATCCAAGCCATGCTTATCAACAGGTTAGGATAGATGAAGAATCTAATAAACTTTGTGATATAAGCATACACAAGGGTTTAATTAAAAACAACAGAATTCCTTATGGAATTCCTATAGAACCAAATTTGTTCCAAAAATTAATAGAAAAACTTTACAGGGGTTTAAAGGAGAATTTGTATTTTTGGATGACATTTTGGGTACTGGTAGGAACATGCAGTAACATTATGACAAAATCAAAGAGGTATGTAAACGTTTAAGTGACCAGGGTTTCACAGTAAGCAAAAATAGTGTATGTTTTTTCTAAGAGCTTAGAGTATTTAGGGTTCGTAATAGACAAAGATGGGTTAAAACGGCCAAAGAAAAAATTGCAGCTATATTAGATGCACCTAAGCCGGAAAATGTTAGATAACTGAAGGGATTTCTAGGACTAGACAATTTATACTATAGGAAGTTTGTTACAAAAATTTAAACTATTTCATCATGACTATTGGAAATCATGGTCTTTATTTTATGTATGCTTAGGTATTTTGAGATATATATGGTCAAGAAATTTTAAGGGAGGAATGTAATGTGTTTCCATGTAGGTTGGCTGTTATGTGTGGTGACGTAATAAATTGTCTGCTTTCCATCATGCCACATCCTAAATGACTATTGAGAATCTTATCGATAGCTGGTGTTCCCGACCAAACCATTCTCACTCAAACAGTAAACTTAAACAAATGCACCAATGGTCACTATAGGACACCAGGGACAATGATAGCTACCAAGAAAATGGGTATGACAGTAAGCACATTAAAGGATAAGGTACGAACGCATTTTAACAAATTAGTTTAATGTGCCCGAAGGCAGAAATAGGTACATTGCATATAACCAAAACACAAGCCAATAAATACAGAATTGGTCCTCAGAATCGCCAATACCTATTTGCCGTAGAGAAAGTTATATGGCAGATATTCGCAAGGACTAAGAAAGGCGTGAAGTGCCCATCAATTAAATAAACGGGTTTCATTATGCTAGTTTCAATCTGTTGGTGGCCAGCTCTAGGCGTAAATGGGCCGGCCAAAAATGCACATCAGCTATGGGTGCAGGGTGAATTCCCATTCAGCGTTCTCGACCTTAACTTAGTCTCGAGTTGGGGCACGACTAGTTGGTCAGAGCCAGAAGGACAGGAATGACCCACACACTTAGACCTAAAATGGGAGAACAACTCGGTTCATACGGCAAATAAATACATAAATAAATAACCTAGGCCATGCTAGACGAGCAGAAATGGCTCACAAGATGAACACCAAGAAGGACGATCAACACAATTCAATAATAAAGAGAAATGCCATAAGGGCAGAAGTAGCCCACAAGTCGATCATCAAGAAGGGTGACCAACACAATTCAATTATAAAAAGAAACATAAACCATGCCAGAAGGGCAGAAGTGTCTCACAAGTTGAGCACCAAGAAGGGTGATCAACACAAGTCAAATATACCTAATTAGGTATTTGCCATTAGGCCCTGAACGAGTAGAATGGACCCTTTCCCTACAAACAGCCTTGCAGACTACACAATGCTCATGTGAGCTGGGTCGTTGGAATCACTCCCATTTAAGCTGCTAGTCTTAAAGAAAGCAGAAACTTTGTGAAGTTCTAAGTGACTTCAGGTTAAGCGCACCAGTCCTCGAAGCCTAACCTTCTGAATTAAAAACATTTAGCAACATGAAAAGCTAATCCTCTTTACTTTTTTGGGCATTCTACTCCCCATAGACTTGATGAAATAATTGAACTTCTTATTACTTTCAACGGTCCGGTTGGTCTCTCGGCGTGTACATCGTGACCACCGGTAGTGTGTATATAATTGGGTTGCGACGAGAACTTCGGAGAGTGAAGACTATCTTGCAGGCTATGAATAATTGCAGTCATACGTTGTTGAGCGAGCTATGGAGTTTTATAATGGTTGAACGCAAAGCATCATGGGAAGGAAAAAAGGGGGGGAGGAGGAATCCCACTACATGGCACCATTCAGGTAAATAAGGCTCCACCTCAAGAGCAAGCCGCACGTAGCCTTCAGTCGTTGTTAATCCTCGGATCGGTCAAGTGCGGTGTTGTGAGATTGCCGAGGGAGGGCAACCTGTCAGATGGCACTGCTTCTGCAGGTACTGGAAATATTCCATCAGGTATCTGAGGCCCAGTATGTAACACATAGACATTTATACATCAAAGGACGTATATTAATGATATATGTGTTATAGGCCAATGATTAATAACAGCAACCTTGGACAGTACGGGACTAAATTGGTTAGCCTGTTACACAAAGTAAGAAGTGTTCTTATTCCAGCCGTCCTCACCAAGCTACAAACGTATCAAGGACAATCAAATTTTACTTAAAAGTTTCAAATCTCCTCTAAATACAATTTCGTTAAAAACAATATATATATAACTTATATATTTTACAACTATCTAACTAGTCACGAAAACTATTTGAGCTAATATTGAATGTTTAAACCAGGGTTGGGGTAACTTTTTACATGGAAAGACCACCTTCAAGAATTCCTCTTAATTAATTTTTTCCAAAATATTACTGTGCACCAACCATAGATAAATAAATCTTTAAATGGGGCTAATATTTTTAACATTATGCTTTTAAAATAACGATTTTTGATATGAATTAATTAAAATACATGACGTTGGAAAGTTTGAAGGCCGCATGTGACCTAAATTCTGATTGTTCCCTATTCTTGGTCCAAACGATCCAATTTAATATGTTTATAATTTTTTTAAATCTAGTTTATATTCCTACAAATATAAATATGTATGTTTCGAGTTTTGGTGCTGGTTGTGAAAAGTAATTGCCTCTTACTCTATTTGTAATTATTAATATTGAAAAAGGTATTATGCTTGTCAATAACTTAAGCGAAACATAGTTGGTTTATTCTACAGTAAAATCAACAAAACCTAACATGTTAATATCTTAATATTCATTAAAGCTAGTAGTGGGAAGGGCAAAGCTCTGATCTCGGCAGGTTATTCTAGGGGTGATTATCTTTTGCAATTATTTTTCTGTGGTTTTCAAATTTCCTCTTTGCGCTGATACAAGTGCCCTTATTATTAAACAAACCCTCTTCTGCCTTACTGCTTAGCTTAAACTATTAATAACCACCAAACCACCTCAATGGTCAAATGGTCTAACTCGTGGTTACCAAACCCAAGGGTGCGACCCATATGAGGATCGTAAGGATCACGGGAAGGCCTCTAAAATAAATAGTCAAAAATTATGAAATATTACAATAACATACACCTAATCAAACTGGTGTGTTAGGAAGAATTACTGCAATACTGATAAGAGGAACAATATTGAAACAACTTTTTGAAACCTTCCTGTATTATATATTTTGGACCCAGCTCAAGGACAAGCCCATGCACTTTTCCCTCTTCTGACAATATAACCATCTTTAGCACCCTGTCCATAAATATAACAATCAAACTCGAAGAACTCACCTAAAAAATGAACTAGCACCACGACTGTCACTAAAAAAACTTTTTTGACACTTAAACATTTTTGACAATGAAGTCAAATTTTCATGGGAAAATATTTTTTAATTTTTTATTAGTAAAATTACAAATCTACTGAAATGAATTCGATTTAGCTCATAACATAAAATTATCCCAAGAATGAATCAGCATTATATTATTCACTGAAATAGTCTTTTTAGTTACATACAGAACATTATAATATTCACATTTTCATTAAGAATTGTGCTTTACATTTTGTCTTAATAAAAGGTAATTGAAATTAATTAAAGTTATTGATATTAATTCTGTGTTTGTTATTTACATTTACTAAATTAAGTTAATTAAGTTAACTAATGTGGAAATTATATGTAATTAAATTTACATGTAATGACACTAGGGTCACCAGGTAAAGAGAATATTATATTTAAAGTCTTGATCATAAACGTTTAGGAAACACTGGTTTAACAAGTCACTCGGGGAATGCCAGGTCGCCACCGTGGTTCGCATTCCACGTTAAACTGTAGGTCCTTCATTTCATCTCACAATCACCCTACCATTACACATTAGCATAAGTGCGTGTAACCCGAACGGGTAGTAAGACGCGGTGCTAATAATAATAATAACAAGTCACTCCTGTGGTAGACTGGACTAATATAGCTGGGATATCGGGGTTCAATTCCCAGTCCAACGTAAGGAGGTGTTTTCCTAAATGGCTTCCCACTCTCCCTCCAGACAAATGTGGACACACTTCCTCTAAATTCAATCTTACTCATCCCTAACAGAGCAGTGTATTTATTACATATGCGTACAACCCCAATGGCTAATGATATGGGGCATCAAAAAAATATTAATTGTATTAAAACGTATTAAGTAAATAATAAATAGTCAAATTGGTTGATTTTATAGGGTTGTGTTAATGCCATCAAATTCAAAAACATGTTAATTGTTTCAGATTTATCAATAATAAATAAATACTTCAATATGCAAAGAAAAGAGCCTAAAGTCAAAGGTAAGTAGTAAGATTTTCTTAAAAAGAGTTTCACGTAAATCCATTCACTGCTATAGACATTTGCTTGGAAAGGAAATCGATTGAAATGGGTTGAAAAAGACACGTGCTTTAAACGAGATCCCAATCCAAGTTTTTACTCAGTTTAACAGTTTTAAAAAAAGTGTTTATAAAAAGTAATATAAAAGAGATTGAAAAAACCTCTTATAAATGTTTATTGCACATATTCTTGACAAATGAAGACAGTTTTTCACTTAAACGATTTAAATCAAGTTCTCGAACAGACACATACTAAATCTTTACTACTGATTGAAATAGAATCCTCTCAACTTTGATGCTGTGGTATATGGCCTCTTTATGTACCTAGTTTAGTGACAGGTAGATATTTTTAATGTTTATCGGAATATCTTTTTATTTGAAATGACATTAGAAAATATTAGGAATAGTGATTTATACTAGGAAAATACTATAAGGATACAAAAAATAGATTATCTTTAAAGGAAATCTAGAGAACAAAGTTTAAAATAGTACACATCTCTGTTAATGAAACGAGGGGCTTAGAGTACAAGAAGTGTAAATAACATTTCTACTATTTCGATAAAAAAAGAGTTTAAAGTTTGAACTTACTTTTTAAATTCTGTGTTTATATTTAGTTTTTGATATTTAGCATGTGTTTAGTACTACCTAATAGTAATAATTATTTTATATCATTACTGCCATTGTTACAGGTTTGGAATATTTGTAATCATATATCAAAACTACTTGTATTACTTGTATTAGCTATCTATTTGAGAGTTAAAGGCTTTTAAGTGATATTATATGACGTATTAATGTTTACAAAATAATGTATTCACTCCATAATAATTAAACTCAAAGTTTTTTTTTTCAATTAAATCTATTACAGTCTTTTTTTGTATTTTACACACATGAATATTTAAAATGATAGTTTATTTCACACATTATAATCACTCTCTATGGTAGTTTTATCTCTGATGTCTTGAGATTCAGAATCGGAGATAAAAGAAGTTGCATACATTCTGAAGCAGACCTTGTGCTATTTTAAACCACCTTTTTCCAACTCTTCTTCTTATTCTCCTTCTACTCATCCTCTTCCTTTTACATTTCTTTCTTTTTTCTTTTTCTTGTACTTTTCCTTTTCCACCTCGTATTACCTCCCCTCCAATTCTTATTTTCCGTCCTATTTATTTCTCAGCTCCTCTTCCACCTTATCTTACTTTCTCTTATCCTTCTTCCCCTCGTCCTCTTCCTTTCTCAGCTCTCCTTTCACCTCACCTTACTTTCTCTTGTCCTTTGCCTTCCCCAGCTCCCCTTTTACCTCATCTTATTCCCTTTTGTCCTGCTTCCCCTCCTCTTCCTTTCCTAGCTCCACTTCCATCTCCTCTTTCCTCTTGTTCTTCCACCTGTCTTCTTCTTAACCCACCTCATCTTCCCCTTATCCTTCCTTTACACCTCTCCTTAGTTTCCTTCGCCTCTGCGTGTGGTATGTAATTATAAAAATTGTGGAAGGAAAATTTCTTGGTTATTGCTCCATTTTTAAATGTTTACTCTCTCCTCATTTAACTCCCCTAAAATATAATATGATGGCTTCCCTGTGATATAAATTTTTTAAATCTGTTATTATAAATCCATTTAATGATAAATTGTGTATTTATTACTTATTTGAAATGGATTGTTACCCCTAACTTTAATCATTATTTCATAAAAGGATACTATATTTCCCGGCAAAGATTTATCTGATTGCCAAACCCTTCCTTCACCTCTGACAAGACATCTTGTGAATGTGGGAGATACCAGGCCACCAATGTGGTTCGGATTCCACGTTAAACTGTAGGTCCTCCATTTCATCTCACAATCACCCTACCATTACACATTAGCGTAAGTGCGTATAACCCGATCGGGTAGTAAGACGCGGTGCTAATAATAGATACTATATTTCCCTCAACTTCATTAAGGGCAGTATCCTTAGTGACTGCATTTATTGCAGAGATGATTACAAAAGCTGGACTTTTCATATTTACTATAGATAAACTTCCTACTAACTGCTTTCACAGTTTTCATGCGATCATTTGGAATAAAAACATA
The DNA here is from genome assembly GCA_039000515.1 of Timema cristinae. Lineage (NCBI taxonomy): Eukaryota > Metazoa > Arthropoda > Insecta > Phasmatodea > Timematidae > Timema > Timema cristinae. Next base: position 54,080,165 of record JBCFYV010000012.1, read on the forward strand.
TTTTAAGTTCTACATACTCTTTTTCAAACATTCCAAAATCCTGATCACTTCCTATGCAAGTATGCCCAGGCTCAAGGAATTTGTGATCGACACATTCAATGTTTAGCTTTTATCTGATGGTGTGGACCCAGTTTTTTTTACAATATTTCTGTTTTTATTTTGCCCCCCCCCCCCCCCCACCCACACACACACAACTATCACTGTATACTATTGCGTGGCAGATATAATTTTTAATATCACATCATTGCTGCATCCTTGTCCAGACATCTCATTGCAAGGATCACTACAAAGTTGAGATTCACTTGTACATTTTGTTCGCCAAGCAAAACCTGAATTTATTCAATAGGTATAGTAATCTTTACATAGACAGCAGCACTGTGCACGAATTCAATGAACAAAATACACTAAAATCTTTGAGATTATTCACTAAGATGAAAATGTTAGAAAATGTTACTTCTTGTACTCTCAGCCCCTTTTTTTATATTAACCGTACAATTAGGTAAAAAAAACCATAAAAAATAGTATCTACATTTTAACCATACAATTTAGTAAAAAAAATAGTATCTACATGTGCATTGGTTTCATAAAATTTTGTGTCAATTGAGAGTTTTCAATAAGAAAATTTTGTATGAGTGATAGTTCCATACAAAATAAAACGAAAATGCTACCTGTGTGCACATTCTCAAATTTCTCTAAACTTACAATAGTTTATTCTGAAAATTAGCAGTCTTACCTTGACTTACTACACTATGACCCTGTCTTATAAGCTGCGCCATAATGAAAGATACATCGGAAGCTTGTCCCCTTCAGAGTTGACCAAGGGTGCATATGCTAAATTTAAAATGTCCCTGTACAACCATAAACATACATTAAATAGTATACACTGTTACATAAATATTGAGAAAAAAGTAATATACTCTGTTTACCAATGAACGTAATAATCAATTTCAAATTTCAAAATGCTCCATAAAAAATACATTATATCTCGAAAATTAATAGGTTTATAAACATATATTCTAAAATAAATAATATTATTTATAATAATACAATTTTGAAATGATAAGTTATCTCGTATCTCAAATAGTTGTGGGGAAATGATCGATATTGGAAATTCCCTCTTATTTAAAGTACCCTTGAAGTCATTTATTGGGAAAACGAGAATTATTTCAATTTTGTGTGTAATGTTAAGCAATGCATAGACACAAAAGTTAATCAAAATAGTTAGAGCAGATTTCAAGAAAAAAGATTTTTTCTCTTTTTGCTCTTCATTAAACTACCATTTATTTAGGCTTTTATACCTAATTCCAAAGACTTCCGGGGAACCTTATGAAGTTTTAGGTGATTAGTAAAATAGTTTAGGCTCTAGTCCAAGATATAGGCATATAAACGGCATCTTGAAACCACATTTTCGGTTATAGAGTGTCGTGAAACTTCGACATTTATCAAATTTTATCATTTAACGATTTTATGTCAATCACATGGTCATCAGCGTAAACATTCACGTAATGTTTAAAGCATTTTCATGACGTTCTGTCGCTTACCGCTCATAGACATGCCTCTCACTGCTCATAGACCTACCGCTCACCACTCATAGACCTGCCGCTCGCCTCTTGTCTGTATGGCCATAGCCTTATACACCCCTTAATTGGTTAGCCAGCATAAAGACCGGCTACACGGAGCTGAACCGCACCGCATTTTTCTGCTATCCATGTTTTTGAATGCAAGTGGCTACACGAGTCCGCACCGCACCGGCACGGACGGATCGTTGAGAGCATTACTTCGCATTTTTGCG
>JBCFYV010000012.1:54095591-54117307 GCA_039000515.1 Timema cristinae
CTGTTGAAAAACATCTTCGTTATCTTATGAGTTTTATTGTAGTTCATGAATTTCTATCATTAAAAATTCACAGCCAACCTTTATTAATATGCTGAAATTGACTCTATATCTAAAACCCAAAATTCCACTCATCGGAAGTCCAATCTATTTTTAGAGTGACGCCGGCTCTTTGACCATTTAAATCTATTAATCATTAATCGATTAATTATTCTATAAACATAACTATATGTGTAAATAATCTTTAGCTATGTTTTTTTTAGAAATAATCAGTCTGCACTGTTGTAGGTCATTGGGTGATGACGCAATTTAAAAAAGGTTATAGTTTTATCTAAGATTTAAAGGTCATAAAAATATGCCTTGTTAGGTCGTTCACTCAAGAATCCCACTGCAAATTTACATAACGAAACATCTCTAATAATTAGATACTTATTGGGAGAAAAAAAAAAAAAAAGAGACAGATAAAATTAGTTTTTTAAACAGAAAAATATTTTTAAAGTGCGATTAGGCTTATAGGATTTTTTTATAAACTGTTCAATGTAAATTACATACCGTCTATTTTTTTTTATTTTCATTAATGTCGTATACGAGTAATTACAGCTATTTTTTGTTTAATAGTTCTGTTGGTTCGGTAATTACAAAATATTTTTTGTTTAATAGTTCGGGGTTGGTTTCCCATCTAAAAGCTAAGTTTAAATGGGGGTTTTAGAATTTAGTTTCAAAGCACGTTACACCTATAAAAAAATTTTTCTTTATCCGATAATCTAAAAATATGATAGAAAATTTTATTAGTCTCTTTCACTTTATTTAAATTTTCAGATCATGTGATCTTCAGCTGCCCAAATTTTTTTGGATATTTAAATCCCTTTATTAAATATGGTGACATTTAGAATGCTATAAATGTTGGCCCCCAAAATTATTGTGTATGTTTTTTTTTAAAAGGGGCCCTTCTTATAAAAATTTTGAAATTTGATTTTGTTTTGTCTAGTTTATTTTACTCCCAGAAAACCCTTTGGGTGAAAATTTTTTGTACAGGGGAAACCCTTTGATTTAATTAAAAACTTCCGTAATTCAAATCGTTTTTAATTTAAATTTTTTTCCCAAGTTCCATGAAATTTGTTTTAAAAAATGTTATAAAATCATGGTTTAGGTCAAATTTTTTTTGGTTATTTTCGAATTTTTCTTTGGTAGAAAATGTATTGTACAGTATTGTTTTCCTACTTCTAACTTGCGGCACAGTGTTGTTCTTTTTTGGGAAAACGGGGGAGGTGACTTTTGAATGCGGTCAGTACCTTCTTCTTCCCCTTCCCTCCCCCGCTTTTTCCCCATACGTCTTTTTTTAAACACGTGCAGTTCTGTACCCCGTTAGTCAAGGTTGAACCTCTAAAGCGGTACGTGGCTGTTTTAGTGATTCGCTCGTAGCGATTTTTCTTGTGAGTACGAGCCCATTTTGTTTTGTTTTTTAGTTTTGTTTAGTACTTTACTTACATTTAGTGTTTGTGTGCATGTGTGTGTGTGTGTCGTGATGACAAGCCACAGTCCTTAAATCATTAATTTGGCCGGGGGAAAGTAGCGGTGAAAAAGGGGAATTAAAAAAAAAGAATGTTTTTAAGAATTGAAATTTAATTCGAATTTTTGGGTTTTTTCCGAATTTTTTGATGGCCCTTTAAAGTTCGTCTATCCGGTTTCATTGTATTGCAAAGAAAGTTTTCCTTTTTGTTTTCAATTGATAACACCCCTTGTGGAAACGTCTGTTCTGAACTTTCCCGGGACTTTTAGGTTTTTACTTTATCTCAGGTATAGTTTTATTAGTAAAAAAATTTTTGGGGAAAATTAAAACCAAAACCCCCCCTTTTAAAAAAGTAAAAAAGAATAATATTTAAAAAGGGAAATTTTTTAGGCTGTTTTTTAAAATTTTTTTATAGCTAAAAAAGATTTTAAAAAATTAATTTAAAAATTTGGTTTGTAGTTTTTGTTTATAGGGAAAAATGAGGTTTTTTAATTTTTAAAATCCACATAAAAAAAAACATTGCATGCAAACAAAAGTCGAAAAAAAATGGGTGGGGACCAAGCATCAAAACCCAAATTTCCCGATTGAGAAACTGCCTTGTGTTTTTTAAAGGGGGCTGTATTTAAAAAAACCTGGACGATTGTATGTGGGTGCTTTTTCTCACGAGGGAAAAAAAGCCAGACCCAAATTTTTTGCCCCCAGACATTAAAAAGGGGAGTTTTTAGATTCCAACTTTTGTTCTAGTAAGCAGGTAGTGTTTACTGTGTGTATTTTTGTTGCGGGTTTAAAAATTTCATTTGAGTGGGGTAACGTGTCGAAATTCCCCTTTTAAAAAGTCAAGAAAAAAGAGTGTGTTTTTTGGGGTTTAAAAAAAAGAAAACCATCATTGATTGTTTGGGGTAGGTTTTGGGCCCCTCTTTTAAAAAAGATGGAGCTACTTTTTATTCCCACAATTATGCAAAGTTTTCTTACATTTAAAACATGAATTTTTAAAAACCCTTTTAGAAATTTAAAATTTAAAACAATGGGGGTATGAAAAAGGCCCGAAAATAAACTTTTGTTATTTTGGGGAAACCCGGAACTGAGCAGGAAAAAAACAAACTGTTTTAATTTGGGGACGTCGGGAGGGTCACAGTCGGGTCAGGTGGGGGAAAAAATTTGTGCCCGTTGATTTTGTCCGGTTTTTTTTGGGGGGAGAAAAATCCGGATTAAATAAAAGTTGGTTTTGTAAAGCAAAAATTTCCCCCCAAAAAAAAATTTGAAAACAAATAAAAAAAGAATTATTATAAACGGCAACTTGGAAAAAAAAATTAAAAATTTTTAAAAGCATCCCTCCATTTAAAAATTTAAAAAAACATCGATTTAAAAAAAATTTTTTGTTTTTTATTGTTTTTTCAAAAAATTTTTTTTTTTTTTATAATTTTTTAAAAAGGTTTTTGGGGAATAAATTTTTTTTGGGAAAATTTGTCAAATTTTTCGTTTGGCAAAGAGGGTTTGGCAATGGGGGAAAATTTTTGGGGAGGGGGTGCGGGGGATAAAACGGGCCCTTTTAATTTCCAAAATTTAAAAAAGTCATCAGCACCCCTTTAAAACAGATTTGATGAGGGGGAGGATTACTTTGTAATGAAAAATCTTCCGTCCACCCGGCAAATCACAAATGGAAAATTTTTGGAAAAAAAAAATGTTTTTTTTATCTGCCCCGTTTTTAAATTTCAAAACGACACTTACCCCAAAAAATGTTTAGTATGGGGGCAGTTGCCCAAAACAGTTTTTTAAAAAAATTTTTTTAAAAAGTTTTTTTAAACTGCCAAATTTATTGGGCAAATTTTTTTGTGTGTTTGGCTAGGCTTTTGTACTAGTAAAGAAAATGCTTTAAGGGGGTTATAGTCCCCCCCTTAAAACAAAATTTGTATTAATTTTAATTTTTTACTTTTTTTTCCCCCCTCGTTTTTTTTTGCAATGACAAAAAATTAAAAATTTTTAAAATAAATTTGTTATTGTTTAAGGTAAAATATGCTACAAAATTTTTGAAGTATGATTTTTATTAAGCATGATTTTTGATATTGCGATTTAAAAACCCTTTAAGGAAAGAAGTTGGGGAAAAAAATTTTAATTTTTTCCAAGAACAGAGAACCCCAAAAAAATATATAAATTTAAGGCAGGGGGGTACTGGGGGCCCCGCGGGCAAATGCAGCCCCCGCTCCAAAAAAAGGGGTGGTCCTCCAGGGATTTTGGGGGGAAAATTTTTTGGGGGGAAATCTCAATGGGAAAGTGAAAAAGGCCATTTTTAAAACCGTAAAAAAAATATTTTTTTAAAAAGGCCATGATTGAATTTTTTATGCTTTTTTTTGATTTTTAAATTTTAAAAATTTTTTACCCTTCCCGGTTTGGCATTTTACAAAGGGGTGTTTTGTTTTGAGGCGATGTTTAGGAGGGGTTGGGGGTTCGAATTTTTTGGGGGGGGTGAAAGGGGGGGGTTTTTCCCTAAAGGTTTTTCCCCCTCCCTATTTTGGGGGGGTTTTCTTTTTTTAACCTTCCCCTTTTCCTTAAACCCTTTTGTAAATTAAATTTTTTGTGATTTTAACCCCAAGGGGTAGTAAGGGCGTGATGCTAAAAAAAAAATTGCGGTTTAAATTAAAGTTTTTTAATGTTTAAAAAGGGGTTTTGGGTTTAAATTTGTTTTTTGTGTGTTTTTTGCCCCCCGGCGTGTTTCAAAATTTTTTTTGGGGGGGAGTTATTTTTTTTTTTCATTTTAAATTTGAAAGTTTTTTTCCCCCCCAAAATTTAACAATTTTTTATATAATTTTTGGAAAAAAGGTTTTTTTTAAAGGTGCTTTTTATTTCATATTGGTTTTTTAAAATTTAAAAGGGTTTTTAATTTTTTATTTTTCCCCGGCCCCCGGGTCAAGTGTAATCGATTTGGCCCTTGGGTGAAATACGCTGGAACACCCTGATCTAAGGCCTCAAGCTTTTTATTAGTCAAAATTTTGGCCCTTTAGGGGCATTGAGGGAGGGTTCCCACATTAGGATCTCCCTGTTTTGTTTTCCCATACCCCTTCAAATTTAAAAGGGGGTTAAAATTTTCCCCTTATATATTTTTTTGGGAAAAAAATTTTAAAGATTAAAAAAATTTAAAATAATCAAACCTTAAATAAATAATTAAAATTATAAAAAAAATAGAAATTAAAGAAAAGGTTTTCCCCAAAAAAATGGGGACTGGGTAAAAAATTATGGGGTTTTTCTTTGTAGAAAGGCCCAAAGCTTTTTAAAATTTTAATTTTTACAAGTGCTCCCCCCCTTAAAAAATTTTTGGTTATTTATGGACATATTTTCAAATTTTATACAAATTTCCCTCTATTTTATCAAGGGTTTGTAAAAATTATCCCAGAGGATACCTGGGAAAAACCAAAGGAAACCCTTTACCCCCGGGGGTTAACACTTTCAACCGTCTTTAAAATTAGAAAATACAACCTTTTTTGGGGTTTATTATTTTCATTTTTCCTTTTAAAAAAAGGGCCCCATATTAGTTTAAAAATTATAAAACTATAGTTTTTTTATTGAAAGGGGGCATACTTTTTTAGTTTGTCTATTTCTTTAAAGAAAGCAAAAATTTTTTATTTTTTTAAAAAAAAAATATGGCGCAAAAAAAACCTACCAATTTTTTTAAAATTTAAACCCTTAAAATTTTTCAAAAAATTGTTCAAATAAAACCCTTTTTTTTTCTAATAAATTTAAAACTCTGCAGTTTTTTTATTTAAGTAAACGTTTTTTAAACTTGGGGTTTCTAGCTATCCCCTATTGTTTTTTTTGCCCCAATCCCAAACCCCCCGGGAAAAAATAGCCCCCTTTATAAATGGACTAAATTTGTCTTTCTAACTTTTGTTTGATTTCCTCGTGCCCTTTGGCCTTTAGTGGGTTCCTCAAATATAAAAATTTTAATTTTTAAAGAAATTTTTTAATTTTTAGTAAAAAAAACTGGGTTTTAAAAAAAAAAAATTTTGGGAAAACTCCCCCTTTCGTTCTAATTTTTCCCCCCTCACTTCCTGATTAAAACCCCTTTCATTTTCAACATCCATTTACCGGTATGCATTCTCTTTTACCCGTAAAACTATTCATGCTTTCTTTTTAAACACATTTGTTTTTACAACTTTTAACTACGTTTTAAGGGCCTTTCCCTTTAATTTTTGATAACACAATCTTTTCATTTATTTCTTCGTCAACCCTTTACTTAAAACTTTTTTTTAAACCAAGGGAAGGTAAGTTTTTTGGGGTTTTTTTTCCCTTTTTAAAAACCAAATTTCCCTTTTAAAAATTAAATTTATTATGACTTGTTATACGGTTTTTCCACATATATTTTTTTTAGTTTATATCTTTCCCCAATATATTCCCGTGTTTTTTGTATTTTTCCTTTTTAACCTTTTTTTTCAATTAATCAATAAAAATTGGCTTTTGACCATTTTTATTTTTCCCACCCTTTGTTTCTTTGGGTAATAATTCCATTAATTGCAAGTTTTCAGTACATCCAATTTTTTAAATCCGGTGCATTCCCCAATTTGCGATTTCCCCCATTTCCTTCCATTTTTACAAAACATTCTACCAAGAAAACCCCAAAATTTTCACTTGTTTTAACAGTTTTCTATATTTATAAGTGTTTTTCTTTCCTGTGGGTTTTTAAACCCAAAAAAACTTTTCACACTTTTTTTAGGAAATTTATGCAAAAATAATTCTGCCTGTCCCCCCTTCAAAACGTTTTTTTTGTACCCTGCCAAGTCACTTTTTTCCCCCCCCATTTGGAAATCACTGATTTAAGCACCCCCATTTAAAAAATTTTTCTGTTGTACCCAATTGCTTTTCCCAAAGGGATCTTCATCCACTTTTTTTTTTTAAATTAAAAATTTTCCCCCCTTTTTAACCATTTTTTTTAAAGTTTTTTTTTACTTGTTAGTATTGGGCCCACTAAAAATTTTAAAATTTTAAACCCTGCCGCACTGAAAAAATTTTATTTCGAAATTACCCGGATTTGGGTTTTTTAAACCAGTCCACCCCATTACCAATATATTTTTGGCCTTTTAAAAATTTTTATCATCCGAAATTTTCAGATTTTCCAATGAGATATTTATTAACCTTTTTTTAAAAATTGGGCTAGCAAATTTAAATCAAACCCCCAAAAATTTTTTTAAAACGACTTTTTTAGACATGGTTTTATTATGAATGGTCCCGATAAAATTTAAATTGGGTTTTAAAAGAATAATCCCTTTCGTTGGCCTTTTAAAAAAAAATTTTGAAAAAATTTTTAGGCCTCAGATTTATTTTTACTTATAATCTTAGTTATTTCGGGAAAATTTTTTCTTACTTTATGCCAAAAAACAGCTTCAGTCCCTTTTTTGCCTCCCGGGGGAAAATTTTTTTACCCCAAAGCCCCTGCCTTTCCCTTTTAAAATAACCCCCGGGAAAAAACTTTACTGTTTTCCCAAAACCTATTAAACACCTTATCTTTGCATTTGGGCTAAAAATTTTGAAAAAAATTTGGATATTGCCCCCCCCCCTCCCTTTTTGACCTACACGACCCCCCCTAAACCCTTTTTTCAGTAGGCCAACTTTTTCCTTTTTTCCCTGCCCAAATCCCTTTAAAAAAACAGGGACCCCAAAACCCCTTTAACCCAAACACCTGCCCCAAAAATTATTAAATAACCCCCCTTTTTAAATTTTTTTTAAATAAAACCTGATAAAACACCTGACACGCACCTCCCCCCCCAAAATTTAAAAATTTTAACCCACACTGACAAAACCTAAAACCAACCTTTAATTACATCTGACCCCAATTAAACATCCCCCCCCAAAACCACTCTAATTTGACCCCACACCTGACTTCGCCCCCCCCCCCAAAAAACCCTTTTTTGCACCCTTAATTTTTGCCCAAAACCCTGACATCCCCCCTCCCACAACCTGCAATCTATTTTTCCCCCAAAAAACCCTGACACCCAAACCTCCCACAACCACCTCTCCCTCGGGCACCAAAATGACATCACCCCTATAAAAACCCCTAGATTTCATCTGACAACCCCCTAAACATCCCCTCCAAACCCCTAGATTACACGCAAAAACCTAAACATCACCCCTTTTTAAAAAACCTTTTCATTACATCTGACCCAAAAAGAACCCCGGGAATTGATTCTGCGTTACCCCCCCCCCAAAAACCAAATTCTTGTCCGCAACAACCAGAAACTGCATTTTTTAATAATCCTCCCCTTTGGTTTCATTTGGGAAATGTCCCCCTCTCGTGTTTTTGTTTGGGGGGCCCCAATGGCGCCCCCCACCTCAATCCGCCGTTCATTTTGGCCAAGCAATATCTGGGAAAAATAAAAATCCCAATGGCTTTCGTCTACTTTTCCGGCCTGAGCTATCGGGGGGCATCGGGTTTCGGCCTCTCCCGGGAAAAGGGAAAAAGGGGGTTTTGGGGAAAAACATTTTTAAACCTTTTTTGAAGTCCGCTTTTAAAATTTAAAAAAAAAAAACGGGGGGAGAAAAAACATTTTTAATTTTTTTTGAATTTCAACTTTTTTTTAATTTTATCGTTTTTTTTTTCTTTGGTTTTTAAAAAACCCTTTGCTTTTTTAAATTTTTTAAAATTTCGGGGAAACATTTGAAGCTTTTTTTGGGGTTTTTTGTTAATTTTTATCTTGTACCCAATGACTTTTTAAAATTTTTGAACAGCTTTTCCTTTTACATTAAAAATTTTTTGGCCAAAATTTTTAAATTTTGCTTACTTTTGCCCCCATGTTTTTTTTGTTTTTAAAAAGGGCTTTTTAATTTTTTATTTACTGTCATATTTTTTTTAAGATCAGTGGGAGTTTTACCTTTTGAGGGGGGTTTCCCCAAACTTGTGTATGGGGCCCAGTGGTCCCTTTTTTAATTTAAAAAACGTCCATTTTTTTTGTTTTAAAATTTAAAACTATTTGCCCTAAAACCCTTTAAATTTTCATTACGGGTACCCACTTTTAATTCCCACTTATGGAGCAGATAAAATTTTTAAAATTTAAATTTTTAAAGTTTTTTGGCGGGGGAAAAAGGAAAAAGGTTTGAAAAGGAATTTTAAAAAATAAGAACAGTTTTTTTTAAAAATTTTTAAACCCAACTTAAATTAAATTTAAATTTTGAATTTTCCTTTTTTCATTAAAATTTTTTTTTTAAAATTGATTTTTCCCCCTTTTTGGACTCCTTAAATTTTTGTCGAAAATCCAAATGGGGTAAAGTACCCAAAGGTTTTGGAAAACCATGCAAGATTTTTATAAGGATTTTTAAAACAAAAAATTTTTAAAAACAAGTACAAACTTAAAATATTTTTTTTTCACATTTTTTTAAAATTTTAGATTCCAAGTTACCCGGGGGTTTTTGATCTCGTGAAAAAAATTACCTTCTTTTAAACCGGGGGGTTTTAAAAATTTTTTTAAAAATATTTTTAAGTCATTTTCATCTTTTAGTTTGGTTTTCCCTCCCCAAAAAACGTGTATTGAAAATTTAAAGGTCGTAACGCGACAGTTTTTTTAGACCAAACAAAAGGGTTTGCCCCCCTTTGGTGACCAAACCCCTCACCCCGGCTGCCCAGGTTCCAAGCGGTTTTGGCCGAAGGCTTGGCTACTTCCGTTTTCCCTAGTTTTTGGTTTTCTGGGACAAGAGGAAATTTTTTAAAACAAAAAACGGATTCTGTGCCTGGGTTCGGTTTTTACCGTCTGGCCTTTTCCCCAGCGGGGGAGGTAAAAAAAAGCCTTTAAAACAAAATTTATAGTTTTGTTAAAAAACAAAAAATTTTGTTTTTAAATTTTTCTTTTTCTTTATTCATAAAAATGGGGGGCTTTTTTTTAAAAAGAAAAGGTGACCCGGCTTTACAGTCGATTTTTGGGAAAGGGGCCCCTTATCTTACTCCCAAAAAAAGTAACTTTATTTTTTTCCCGTTTTTTTAAGTCAGTTTTGTGTTTATGAAATGATCTTTTTTGGGCCCAAAATTTTTATAAAAAACCCTTTTTTTTTTTGGGAAAAAAATAAAAATATTAATGTAGAAAAAATATTAAAAATTTTTTTTTTAAAAAAATTTTTTTTTCCCAAAAAAAGGTTTTGGGGTTTTTTGGTTTTAAAAGCCTCGATCGCAATTTTCGCAATTGAGGTTGTAGTCAAATGTTTGGGGCCGTTGTCTTCAGTACTTTAAACAACGTTTTTTTTTTGATGGAATATTTGCGTCCCCTAGAGGGGGGTTAATTTTGCCCCCAAATTTTTTTAAAATATTGGGGTTTTTTTGCAAATTATATTTTTTATTAGAAAAAGGTTAAAAATCAAAAAAGAAAATGACCTTACCTTTGGGGGGTTTGGGGAAATTTAAGAAAACCAAAAGGTACAGTACACAAAAAATTAAAAAAAACCCCAAAAAATCAAAAATAATGTATTTGAGTTTTTTAAAAAATTAAATTAAAAGGATAAAATTTAAAAAAAAAAAAAAAAATTAGCACCCCTTTTTTTACACTTTTTGGGTTTTTACGAATTTAAAAAATTTTTTGAGAGCCCGTATGGGAAAAATTTATATAAAATTTTTACCAATTTTGCGTGATTAATTTGGGGAAAACTATTTGGGATAATTCCCAATCTTTTTCACCGGACCATGTTTAAAAACCTTAAACCCCCCCGCCCCCCAAAATCAGGTAGCGAGTTTTTTCCCCAAATTTCAATTTTTTTTTAAGTCACCGAGTGAATACTACACGCTTTTTGAAAAAATTTTTGGTTTTTCCCATAGAGATTTGCGGGTAAGTTTCGCTAACACTTGGGGACATTTTGTCAGCAGGTTTTAAATTGGAGTTTACATGCAATTTTAAAGGATTAATTTAAAGAAGAAGAAATTTATATTTTTTCATCCTTTTTTTTTTTAAAACAAATACTCGTTGGGTAAATAACATAATATGTTTTTTTTTAAATAATTTTATTTGAATTATAAAAAACTAAGTTAAAAATTCTCTAAATTTACGAAAATTCCGTAGCTAACAATTTTATGAAACCTTTTGTTTAGAGAAATGAAAATTTTTTGCACCTCTTTGTATCACCTCTGACAAGACATCTTGTGAATGTGGGGAATGCCAGGCCACCATCGTGGTTCGGATTCCACGTTAAACTGTAGGTCCTCATTTCATCTCACAATCACCCTACCCATTACATATTAGCGTAAGTGCGTATAACCCGAACGGGTAGTAAGACGCGGTGCTAATATATAATATTACCTCATTTGTAAGCGTTAGAGTCAAATATTTACCATCTGACGCATACCTTATTATGCTAATATTTCGGAACAATTATATTTTTATCATATTAAAAGAAAAATGTCAGTGTATATTTAAGTTGTCACAAGCTATCACGTATGTATGGCCCTCTACGACGTTATCTACCTTAGTATCTTATATAAATCTTTCAACTAACAAATTACTGGACTTTAGATGAAAGAGAACAACCACTTGTAATTTATGGGTGTCTAGTTAACGGATAAATTTCACCATCTTTTATCGTGAAAGTCTGTGGAAATCAAAGGAATCATTGTATCACTTGTTCTTCTTTTAAGTTTAGCCTTGATTTATTTGTTAATGGCTTGATTTTCGAAGAAAAAGCAATAAGATATGTAACTGTAGTTAAACGGAAATTTACGAGAGCTAATATTTAAAAAAAATCCCTTTTAGTGTAACCAGCCAAGAATGAATTCAAACCTAGCGTCTCTTGAGAAAGTCAACTTACTATCCATGTGACCTACCTGACCACTGGAATACACCAATTTTCAGAGGAAAAACCTCATCTGACAGATAGACAAATGATTAGAACTAATTTTACGTTTTTATGCGTCAAGTTGTGTAATCCACAGCGTTACTTTTAATATATTTGTTAATGCTTTTTAAATGGCAATCGTAATTTGATAAGATAGTGTCGATTCTGGCTGCAAAATTTATGATTGTTTTTTATAAATTAATCTTCCTATGAAATTGGATTGTATTTTGGTCTTATCTAGGATATTCACTATTTTGATTACAAGTTCTGAGAATCGTATTCTATTTCCAAGATACTGCCATAAGTTTACAAAATCTTCAAATGGTATTTATTTTATTCCTCTCTTAATTTAAAACACTCCTCAAATTCTTTCAATGTTTCAGCTTCTCATTACCATCGATATGAAACAATTATAATTGAATGGTTTCAGAGTAAAAATCTCAAATAACTATATGTAGGAGCTCAGTCGTGAAATACTGGGATGTAAGGATTGCAGACACTTTCCGGTATATGTGAATATTTTGTGTGCGTGGGTATTAATTTCACCTTAGAATTAACTCAAAATAACTTTTATCAAATACGATTTAACATTATGTTTATTCTGTATATCTATGTGGTCATTATTGTTTGTGTTTAGCTAAACTTCTATATCATATATATCATCATCGTTCTAAATCATCTGTTTAAATTGCAGTCTTAAACTTATTTAATGGTCTACTGTTTAAAAAATTCCCTCGTCCTACTAACTGTTCAGGTTAAACGTATTTATGTTTACTATAATGAGGTAATGACGAGAAAGGAAATATTTTACAGGTAATCTACCCACCTTTGCGCTAAAGGAGCGTGAGAAACCATACAGGGGAAAACCGCCATCAGTAGAATGACCGGGTTTCAAACCCGATCTCTCCGTTATCAGCAAGCCAGTCTAACACAACAGTGAGGGCTTAGACCACTCGGTCTCTGAAGCGGGTTCCACTCTAGTGTATGCTCAGGCGTTAGATTTAACTTCACCATTAAATCTGTTATCATTATTAAAAAATATATTCGTCACACATTCATCTATTCTTCTTTCAGCTCCTTTCTCCTTGTATCTAATAACACACGGAGAATAATCTGGGGCACCAAACAAATCTTTTTATCAAATATGATATATAATTAAAGAAATAAACAACATAGTAAGCCTTATACAGGCCTAGAGTTTATAATGTTGTTATTTAAAATGTATCCAGAAAATGTTTTATTTTCGTTTTCCGTTAATTTATTTCAATTACAAGTGTGTACCCCGAATGGATAGTAAGATACTGTACTATAAAATAAATGACATTTACTATGAACTACGTAAAATTGGTGAAACTAAAATTACACACTACCGCAAAAACACTTCACAAAAAACAAACAAAAAAAAACTTTATAATATGCAATGTCACAGAAACATTAAGACAACATGAGCATCTCTGTCCACCATAGATCATAACAATCAATTTCATATTTTAAAGTACTACATACAAAATATATGTATTTGCTTATTGCTCAGAAAATGTTGGTTTTATAAAAATATATTAATAACTAAAAGATTTTATTTTTAATAAAACTACAAATTTACAATTACAAGTTATTTAATATCTCAAATATTGAGGATAAATCATCAAAGTAGGAAATTTCTGCTTATGTATGGTCTTCTCAAATTCATTTTCATAGAAAAAGGAAAATTGTCATTTCTTCTGTAATGTCTAGATAAAAAATTTAATCAAAATCGTTACACCGAGTTTTCAGAAGAAATATTTTCTTTCTTTTTAACATTCAGTTAACTACCCTTAAATTTAAGGTTGGGTATCTAATTCCATAAAAAAAAACCTCTGAGGGTCCTTATGGAAACTCTAGATACCAAGTTTTAGCCTCTTTGGTAAATGGTTTTGTCACTAGTCAAAGATAGAGACAGACAGACAGCATCACAAAAAACAATTTTTGGTTTGAAGGGGTCTTGAAACGTCGACATTTATCAAAATTTCAAATAATATTATTTTTTTGATGATCACGATATTTATCTTTTTGAATTAAAATTTCAAATACATTTGATTAAATACCGCAAATACTATGTATTTAATTGGTCATTAAATTATAAGTGTCTACAATCACGACCAATGCCTGCATATTTATTTTTACTTATTTTCCTCAGGTGCAACACTTTAAACAATTTAAATGATAGCTTTGTTAAAAATATATTCAAAAATATCTAAAACTACTTGTAGTGATAATTATTTATAGATACTTACCGTTTCAATAACTTAGTGGATTTATAAAATATATTGTATGGCTCCAAACACTCAAGTGGGAAATATTTATTAGTCAGTGGGTCATAGGCTACATTAACGTCAAAGGTTCAATCACTCGCTAACAACATTTTAGGCTTTTATGAATCATTAATATACCCGTAGGATTAATCAAGATATTCATTGACTTGATATCACCACATTTATTTACACTCCATTAGCCCAAACAATTTTAAAATTAACTAAAATAAAAGTAAATAATCCTAATCAAGGCCTCTAAGGTATAAGTGTCATTGCATTCATTCACAAATTCAATGAATCAAATGAAACGAAATTCAAAATAATCCGTTGGATTACATAACATCACCTAATCCTCAGCAAGAGATGGCAAGGCAGATAACTGATGATTCAACTGTCTGTTTCTACTATTATTTGAAGATCATACTTTGGTAATGTTACTTATTACCATTCTGACATAATAGTTATGTAACTACTAATGACCAAGTGCTTACACTACTGATCAATAAAAAAATCTACTACGTTCAAAATCAGAGTCAGAATACTTATATTTAGTTGATTAATAATGTTGAGGCTGTGAAGTTATGGAAATCAGACCTTGTTTGTGGGGTTTATGGTGGGGTTCTCCGGAACGTGAGAAAAGGACAGTTGTTTTTCAGTTCTTATAGTGGAACATTTTTTTCTGTCAAAATAAATCAAGTATTGCTCCAGTAGAACATAGATTTTAATGTTGTCCACATGGAGATATCAACAGATTTTGAATATCTGTCATGTCACGTGGCATCAGATGTTAAACTTTTTAAATGAAGAGACAAAGTTGTCATTAAATTACAAGCCTCTGACAGATATTAAAGAACTGTAGAGGTCACCATGTGAATAAAATTAAACTTTAAGTCTCTACTGGAGGAATATTTGGTATATTTTGTCCAAAAAATGTTTTAATATAAAAATGGCAGTTTTTTTTAGCACATCATCTTACTACTCATTTGGTCTACACGCTTATGTACTTATTACGCTAATGGTTTTAGAAATAAGAAAGGTTACATTTAGAGGAAGTGTCCCAGCATTTTTATAAGGGGAGAGTGGAAACCCGTTTTGGAAAAACCACCCTCTGTTCACCCGACCAAGAATAGAACCTTTATCTCCCCGTCATCATCAGTCTAGTCTACTGCGAGCTTGACACCTGGGACCATGAGTCCATTGATGTGAGCGTACAAAAAGCTTGCCCTTATCTCGCGCTCCCTACATCACCACCTTAAATTCCTACTTGTAA
Organism: Timema cristinae; assembly: GCA_039000515.1. Classification (NCBI taxonomy): domain Eukaryota; kingdom Metazoa; phylum Arthropoda; class Insecta; order Phasmatodea; family Timematidae; genus Timema; species Timema cristinae. Next base: position 54,110,452 of record JBCFYV010000012.1, read on the forward strand.
TATGTTTGCCGTATCCCTATTTGGCCTTTACCTGAGCGTCCATCTAAACTAAGCGAAAATAATAAAATTTGACCACTAGGTAGTCATTTAGCACTACTGACTGATTTTAATTAGTACTAATAAAATACTAGAATAAATTGTTTTAGTTACACGTACCCGCATCGATAGGCAAGTAGACTGAATGCCAGTGTCGTTTTGTTTTGGTTTGCCGGTTTTTCCTAGATGATTTCCTCATCCTACTCCACGCAAATGTGGGTACATTTAATATAAAGCTCTATCATTTTCACTCTTACTTCATTATCGTTATTAAAGTGCGTACTGTCCAGACTGGTAAACAAACAAATACTGTGGCAAAAATTAAATTACATCTTTGTGGAGAGAACACCTTGTCTTTTTAAGTTCAGAAACAGCTTTGCTCACCAAGCCTGGAGTCCCAAGGGGTGGGACATCCCCGATTATACCTTCTCAATTATAATAATTTAGTAGCTGTATTTGTATATTATATTTATATCTTTTGCGCTTTTTATTTAGATTGTTCATAGATCAATGTAGTGCACGTCAAATAAATCTCGACTAGCATAATTCAGAGGTACTACCCCCGGATTTAAATACTAAAATATTTTACTTTGCTTCAAAGCAATAATATTGGTGAATTTATAATACAATTCAATACCCAATTGAAACTATACACTATTGTTTCAGGGTCCATACACAGGGGCCAGCATGAATCCCGCCCGGAGTTTGGGTCCTGTTATCTGGACAGGAGTCTGGGAGTCACACTGGGTAAGTTGTATGCTCTTATTTATCAAGTAAGGAGATTATCTATAAAACATAAGTTGACGAGAATATATATATGTATATTTATAAAAGCAGCAATAATTTTGAAATAAAATAGTTTAATTTCTTTTCGATATATGTATATACTGAACCTCCTCAAAGAGGAGTGAGATAATTTCACTTCCTCGCTTTTTTACCGTATATGTAAAAGTATGTCAATATTCTAGGGGAGTACCCCAGAAATGATGGGTTGGCTCAGTTAGACCTAACTCCTTTGTTGGTGACCTAGTGGTCTAGGGGTAAGGTGTCAGACTTCTGTGCTGGCGGCCAGGGTTCAATCCTCGGTCCCGGCACAGATTTATCTGATTTCCAAACCCTTCCTTCACCTCTGACAAGGCATCTTGTGAATGTGGGGAATGCCAGGTCTCCACCGTGGTTCGGATTCCACGTTAAACTGTAGGTCCTTCATTTCATCTCATAATCACCCTACCATTACACATTAGCGTAAGTGCGTATAACCCGAACGGGTAGTAAGACGCGGTGCTAATAATATAATAATAATAATAATAATAATAATAATAATAATAATAATAATAATAATAATAATAATAATAATAATAATAATAATAATAATAATAATAACTCCTTTGTTATCCAAATGAGTGCTTGCATCTAGAAATAGTCTATTATATAGACATTTTAAGAAGATAAATTAAATATGCCTTTATAGAATACATTTGTCAATGAAATAATTTTTCATAATGTCCAAAACCAATAAAAATTGCCATAAAATGGCACGTTATTTCTAAATGTGAATCCGTAAATACCCCTACTTAATTTAAATAAGCTGACTTATGTCCTACTAATATTTGAAAACGAAATATGGTCATTGTGACATAACAGACCTTCCCCCTGACTATTTTAACAACTTTCTCGTAAATTTTTAAATATACGTATTATTCAAATATGAGCACCTTGAGCTTCGAAATTTACCCAAGAATGCCGTATTTCCATAACATTTATTTTATATAAACAAACACGAAATCTGAACGCCCTACGAACGTAAGAAGACATAAAATAAACAATGAGTGTAATATACTGAACATATACCTTTGTGGGTTAATTCATTCTTTCAATTTTCGATGAGATGGACAGTATTATTATTACTAACAGTGTTTCGTTTACGGAGGCCATTGTCTTTATTGTGTTCAGTCTGGCACCCCTAGTAACAATCAGGAGGACTTGCGTGTGAGAAAGAAGATATAGACCAAACAAGAGAGAGGGAATCTTGTTGACAAAACGCAGCGAGATTCGAATTTAATGATCTGTCAATTTAAAAAGGAAATTTAATATCAAATATCGACTAGATTATATTTTCAGACTATTTTCGGTTTTCCATTATTATTTCTTACCTCTTCATTTTCATCACTTTAAATCAGAATTTTAGGGAGATATACTTTTTTGGTAAGAGCTCACCTAATAAACTCCAGTATGAAAGGTTTTTGAACTACCTCCAGCGGAAGTGAGATGGGCTAATTCGAATTTTGATCGAATTTCTCTTTATCTTGGCATCGTTTTAAATATATCATAAATCCACGGTTTAGAATTTCACCATAAGAATAATATTATCAAATGGTATTAAAAGTACCAAAGTTAGCCCTGGGTCCCAACTTTGACTGGGAATGTTTGTGAGGAGAATTCTCAAATATTAATTGTATCATACAAATTTTGGTTTTTCAATTATTTTCTACAAACAAAAAATTCGACCAAAAATTAACTCTATGGGTGAGATGTTTCAATTATATCTAAGATGTATCCCACCCCATTTCAAGCCATCCAAGAATATCCTTTACTCTAAATTATTCTACGAAATCTGAACTACCATCGTCAAAGCTATTTTTTCTACACAGTGACATAAACAAATTTATATTTTTAACAATTTCACCTTTGCAAACATTCAGTATCATGATCTCAGCCATTGTTAAACTCCTGGTCTCAATAATGTAAGCTATTCAATCTTAATTATTTAATTTAAATAATTAGGGGTATAATAAATTTTGGTTTACTTGAAAACAAAATTTCTTCTTACTTATTTGTATTTAATACTTTTATATACATTTCTCTTAATATTGATAAGTGAATATTGTTCCCAGATTTAAAATTTAATAGAAAAAAATTATATGTATATTTATATTTTTTATATATCAGGTATATTTATGTTACCTTAGAACTGTAGCTATTGGAGCTCCACAAGCAGGTGGTGTTGTTTAACGTAAGATTACATGAATGATCCAACAAATTATATAAAATATCCATTTTAATTATTTCATGTCTCTCATCATACACTTACCGCATTAATATTGAAGTGTTCATTTATGTGTAATCTAAAAGTATGATTTTGGTAGGAAGAACAGTAAAAGTTAGTTACTAAAGTTACTAAAATCATTTTAATACATTCATACATCAAGTCATGTTATCTGAAGCTGTCACTTTTGATAGATATCATCAATACATATAAAATAACACAAATAATAAAGTAAAATGTTATCAATGTTGGCCGCAAAGAAATATATTTGAATTTTCTCTACTGTTCTTCCAAGCAAAATCAGGATATATATGTTTCCCCTAAGTATGGTTGCTGTCCAAATACCAGTGTGAGTCATAAAATGTGTCAAGTTGGTATGACAACCAGGTAAGCTTAGTTAACATATAAATACCCAGTAGTAAGGAGATTGTAAGAGTTTCGTGTACCTGAGCAATACGTTTGTTATAAACCCACTCCACCTTTTTTTCATAAGTTGAGCTAATATTACGTTATATTTATTTAGGAATCTGTGAGAGTTTTTAATAGGAAGATCTCACACCATGAAAATTATATTATTGCTGTGGCGTAGTATATATTCTATCAAATCAATAAATTGTTAGCTGTTAATATGCTAAATATAAATAATCAAATAATTATGTATTTTGTTCAAGAATCAATCAATATGATATTTCGTGATGGTCTTAATATTATATATATATATATATATTGGTTTCGAATCTTATTAGGATATAATTATTTTTAGTACATGATTATATCACAAACCATTAGCCATGCTAGATTCTTACTAACTAATATTAAAACATATCGTATTTTCTTAATTAGAATAATGTTTAAATAAGGCCGTTGAAAGGGCATATTCCTCGACTCAACATGTTCGGGTCACAAGCTTATAAAATGTTAATATATTTGTTAAATGAAAAACAACATCTTGTAAAGCAGGAATCTAAAACCTATAAGCCACTAACTCGTCAACTAGTGATTGACTTGTTTTCCTAGGGCAAGGATATTTTAAGGAAGAGTATTACCAACACTAAAAGTAAAAGTAATGTCCATTTATATCAAAATATAACATGGGCCTGTGAATATCAATGTCAACTATTGTTAAGTTTTATCAGGGATGTTAACAAGAATTCTGGTAGTTTGACTTACTGTTGATCGGAATCTGTGATAAAAAAATCTCCCACAATGCAGTCGCCAGAGCCAAGCACAATATCTACATTGCCAACCTTGTTAAAACCTTGACAAGATATTCAAGTTTTTACAATCTGGTGGGTGTGGTGACGTTTTACAGAGCTAGTGGAAATGCAAGTTGGATCTCATCTGTTATCAAGCGTTGTTTGATATAATCTGTTATCAAGCGTTGTTTGATATCATCTGTTATCAAACGTTGACGTGCGATATAAGTTAATCCTGTTAAATAAACAAATAATTGTATCAGTGAAGTGTTAAAAATAAAACTTATCGATGATTTTAGTTAAATTTTAAAAACATTTTCCTATAGTGTGAATGATGAACATCAACAAATAAATGTTTTTGATTTGTAGGAAGAAATACATAGAAAAACCTATTGGCTGTAAATGATGTATAAAACTTATTTACAAATTATCAGGTCATTGATGAATAGTCGACTATGTTTATGTTTGGTCCAAAATCTAATTTTCCTTGTAATAGGGCTTAAATTTCAAATATTGTTTCAAATTTAGTACTTTTACTTTTAAGAATCACTTTAGAATGATAATTGTCTATGAGTTATAAATGTTGTACAAATCTTACGCTCTCTAAAACCTTTACTTCGTAATCTTAAAAAAACAAAACAACAACAAACATTAAAATACTTTAGAGAGTGACCTGTTCTGATCTGATCCAGTGACTGTGGGTAGGTTTATTTTAATAAGATAAAGGACTTATATTACATTGTGTGCCTTAGCGTATGTACCGCCCTTTAAGCTTTTCGAACCATATAATGGTTACAAGGAAAATTTGACTTTTGTGCGTCCAATACTTTGAGACTACAGCTGTGTTAACATTTTAAAATTGAGCTTTTAGTAAGGGTTGCGTATTTATTTTTAACACAACAGTATATTTACACTTATGAAAATCTGCTTGCCCTATTAGGGGTCAGACACAATAAGAACCCATTAAAGTTGACTTCAAATATTTCTAAATATGAGTTAGAGAGTGTAAACTCTTTTAGAACGTGAATATCTTATACATTTCATGTGATCTAAGTATAATTACAGTATATACACACATATACATCTCCAGGGAAAATTAAATAATTATTTTGTTCTTGCTACCTGTATTATCAAGTCATTTTATATTTTCATATATAAAATATATATATATATATATATAGGATTATAAATCATAAGATGACGCAAAGTTCACCTTTAGGGAATTATTCATGCAAAATTAACTTGATTTTGTTTGAGTGTTTATAAAACTCTCAAATATTTTTAGATACCATTTTTATATTACACTTTTGCCTTGCAATAGTATACATTTATAAAGCTGGTCATTGACCCTTTGTAATTTATTTTTCATCAGAGCATTAAAGTCCTTGTATAAATTTATGTTTCTACTAAGTCAACTCATTTATATAACACCCAGAAGTACCCGGCTTTGCCCGGGGTAGCCGCGCAATGAATGGTGTGATTCCTCTGACCAACTATTTTATTTGCTTCAAATAGAGAGAAAACATCTCTTTAATTTAGTTCTTACGACCCGGTATTTAATAAATTCATAATAATTCAAAATTCCAGCTTTGAGTTTCACATGTTTGTGCATGGGGGCTGCTAATTTTTAAATTTTAGACCCTTGCTTGTTGTAGGTATCATGCAATGCTCATTACAGACAAACTCTTAATTTCATTAATATATATATATATATATATATATATATATATATATTACACACACTTTGGTATTTTAAAACTATTCATTTTACTTAAGCAAACAATTACTTTTATTATAATGTAATTAAATAGTTGCCAAACCCTTCCTCCACCTCTGACAAGACGTGTATTAATCTCAGATTGTGAATGTGTGGAATACCAGGCCTCCACCGTGGTTCGGATCCCACGTTAAGCTTTAGGTCCTCCATTTAATCTCACAATCACCCTACCATTACACATTAGCGTAAGTGCGTATAACCCGAATGGGTAGTAAGACGCGGTGCTAATAATAATAATAATAATAATAATAATAAAAAAAAATTGTAGTAATTTACGTAACTGTTTGAAGTGTTTCTTTTACATCCGTAACTATTCAAACATTTATTACAACGGCGTTACGTTTGATCTACCTTAGTTTTAATAGGTGTAAATGAAGAGTCAACGAATTAAAGAGAGTATAAAAATGATTATAAATAGGCAGGTCTGATAAATAATTATTTAAAACAAACTCTAATAATTCTCAAAATTACATAAAAGTTTAGGTGCAGTTTTCTTATTTCTTTATTTCTGTTTCTTGTCTCCTTTTATATACAAGGCGTCCAATTTATAGTCTGAAGCAATCAGTATAGTGCATTTTAGTTTGAATGAAAGCTCTATGTTCGCGAGATTTTCCTCGAGACTTTGTAATCCTCTCTTCCCACTCGCAATCTCTATTCCCTACTAACTTTCTGTTTGATGGTTTACTTGGTTTTACCCGCAGGTCGGTCCAGCGTCCAGCGTGTTCCTAGAATGTAGTGTCCAAAATCTTAAACTATTTGATGTGCTTTTTATGTGAATACAGGGGGGAAATATGGATTAGA
>JBCFYV010000012.1:54117407-54203964 GCA_039000515.1 Timema cristinae
CTACCAAAATCATACTTTTAGATTACACATAAATGAACACTTCAATATTAATGCGGTAAGTGTATGATGAGAGACATGAAATAATTAAAAGGATATTTTATATAATTTGTTGGATCATTCATGTAATCTTACGTTAAACAACACCACCTGCCTGTGGAGCTCCAATAGCTACAGTTCTAAGGTAACATAAATATACCTGATATATAAAAAATATAAATATACATATAATTTTTTTCTATTAAATTTTAAATCTGGGAACAATATTCACTTATCAATATTAAGAGAAATTTATATAAAAGTATTAAATACAAATAAGTAAGAAGAAATTTTGTTTTCAAGTAAACTAAAATTTATTATGCCCCTAATTATTTAAATTAAATAATTAAGATTGAATAGCTTACATTATTGAGACCAGAAGTTTAACAATGGCTGAGATCATGATACTGAATGTTTGCAAAGGTGAAATTGTTAAAAATATAAATTTGTTTATGTCACTGTGTAGAAAAAATAGCTTTGACGATGGTAGTTCAGATTTCGTAGAATAATTTAGAGTAAAGGATATTCTTGGATGGCTTGAAATGGGGTGGGATACATCTTAGATAAATTGAAACATCTCACCCATAGAGTTAATTTTTGGTCGAATTTTTTGTTTGTAGAAAATAATTGAAAAACCAAAATTTGTATGATACAACTAATATTTGAGAATTCTCCTCACAAACATTCCCAGTCAAAGTTGGGACCCAGGGCTAACTTTGGTACTTTTAATACCATTTGATAATATTATTCTTATGGTAAATTCACAACCGTGGATTTATGATATATTTAAAACGACGCCAAGATAAAGAGAAATTCGATAAAATTCGAATTAGCCCATCTCACTTCCGCCGGAGGTAGTTCAAAAACCTTTCATACTGGAGTTTATTAGGTGAGCTCTTACCAAAAAAGTATATCTCCCTAAAGTTCTGATTTAAAGTGATGAAAATGAAGAGGTAAGAAATAATAATGGAAAACCGAAAATAGTCTGAAAATATAATCTAGTCGATATTTGATATTAAATTTCCTTTTTAAATTGACAGATCATTAAATTCTAATCTCGCTGCGTTTTGTCAACAAGATTCCCTCTCTCTTGTTTGGTCTATATCTTCTTTCTCACACGCAAGTCCTCCTGATTGCTACTAGGGGTGCCAGACTGAACACAATAAAGACAATGGCCTCCGTAAACGAAACACTGTTAGTAATAATAATACTGTCCATCTCATCGAAAATTGAAAGGATGAATTAACCCACAAAGTATATGTTCAGTATATTACACTCATTGTTTATTTTATGTCTTCTTACGTTCGTAGGGCGTTCAGATTTCGTGTTTGTTTATATAAAATAAATGTTATGGAAATACGGCATTCTTGGGTAAATTTCGAAGCTCCAGGCGCTCATATTTGAATAATACGTATATTTAAAAATTTACGAGAAAGTTGTTAAAATAGTCAGGGGAAGGTCTGTTATGTCACAATGACCATATTTCGTTTTCAAATATTAGTAGGACATAAGTCAGCTTATTTAAATTAAGTAGGGGTATTTACGGATTCACATTTAGAAATAACGTGCCATTTTATGGCAATTTTTATTGGTTTTGGACATTATGAAAAATTATTTCATTGACAAATGTATTCTATAAAGGCATATTTAATTTATCTTCTTAAAATGTCTATATAATAGACTATTTCTAGATGCGAGCACTCATTTGGATAACAAAGGAATTATTATTAATTATTATTATATTATTATTATTATTATTATTATTATTATTATTATTTATTATTATTATTATTAGCACCGCGTCTTACTACCCGTTCGGGTTATACGCACTTACGCTAATGTGTAATGGTAGGGTGATTGTGAGATGAAATGAAGGACTTACAGTTTAACGTGGAATCCGAACCACGGTGGAGACCTGGCATTCCCCACATTCACAAGATGCCTTGTCAGAGGTGAGGAAGGGATTGGAAATCAGATAAATCTGTGCCGGGACCGAGGATTGAACCCCGGCCGCCAGCAAGAAGTCTGACACCTTACCCCTAGACCACAGGTCACCAACAAAGGAGTTAGGTCTAACTGAGCCAACCCATTATTTCTGGGGTACTCCCCTAGAATATTGACATACTTTCACATATACGGTAAAAAAAGCTAATAAGTGAAATTATCTCACTCCTCTTTGAGGAGGTTCAGTATATACATATATCGAAAAGAGATTAAACTATTTTATTTCAAAATTATTGCTGTTTTATAAATATACATATATATATTCTCGTCAACTTATGCTTTATAGATAATCTCCTTACTTGATAAATAAGAGCATACAACTTACCCAGTGTGACTCCCAGACTCCTGTCCAGATAACAGGACCCAAACTCCGGGCGGGATTCATGCTGGCCCCTGTGTATGGACCCTGAAACAATAGTGTATAGTTTCAATTGGGTATTGAATTGTATTATAAATTCACCAATATTATTGCTTTGAAGCAAAGTAAAATATTTTAGTATTTAAATCCGGGGGTAGTACCTCCGAATTATGCTAGTCGAGATTTATTTGACGTGCACTACATTGATCTATGAACAATCTAAATAAAAAGCGCATAAGGTTTAAATATAATATACAAATACAGCTACTAAATTATTATAATTGAGAAGGTATAATCGGGGATGTCCCACCCCTTGGGACTCCAGGCTTGGTGAGCAAAGTTGTTTATGAACTTAAAAAGACAAGGGGTTCTCTCCACAAAGATGTAATTTAATTTTTGCCACAGCATTTGTTTGTTTACCAGTCTGGACAGTACGCACTTTAATAATGATAATGAGTAAGAGTGAAAATGATAGAGCTTTATATTAAATGTACCCACATTTGCGTGGAGTAGGATGAGGAAATCATCTAGGAAAAACCGGCAAACCAAAACAAAACGACACTGGCATTCAGTCTACTTGCCTATCGATGCGGGTACGTGTAACTAAAACAATTTATTCTAGTATTTTATTAGTACTAATTAAAATCAGTCAGTAGTGCTAAATGACTACCTAGTGGTCAAACTTAATTATTTTCGCTTAGTTTAGATGGATGCTCAGGTAAAGGCCAAATAGGGATACGGCAAACATATTACAAGTAGGAATTTAAGGTGGTGATGTAGGGAGCGCGAGATAAGGGCAAGCTTTTTGTACGCTCACATCAATGGACTCATGGTCCCAGGTGTCAAGCTCGCAGTAGACTAGACTGATGATGACGGGGAGATAAAGGTTCTATTCTTGGTCGGGTGACAGAGGGTGGTTTTTCCAAAACGGGTTTCCACTCTCCCTTTATAAAAATGCTGGGACACTTCCTCTAAATGTAACCTTTCTTATTTCTAAAACCATTAGCGTAATAAGTACATAAGCGTGTAGACCAAATGAGTAGTAAGATGATGTGCTAAAAAAACTGCCATTTTTACATTAAAACATTTTTTGGACAAAATATACCAAATATTCCTCCAGTAGAGACTTAAAGTTTAATTTTATTCACATGGTGACCTCTACAGTTCTTTAATATCTGTCAGAGGCTTGTAATTTAATGACAACTTTGTCTCTTCATTTAAAAAGTTTCACATCTGATGCCACTGTGTCATGACAGATATTCAAAATCTGTTGATATCTCCATGTGGACAACATTAAAATCTATGTTCTACTGGAGCAATACTTGATTTATTTTGACAGAAAAAAATGTTCCACTATAAGAACTGAAAAACAACTGTCCTTTTCTCACGTTCCGGTGAACCCCACCATAAACCCCACAAACAAGGTTTGATTTCCATAACTTCACAGCCTAAACATTATTAATCAACTAAATATAAGTATTCTGACTGATTTTGAACGTAGTAGATTTTTTTTATTGATCAGTAGTGTAAGCACTTGGTCATTAGTAGTTACATAACTATTATGTCAGAAAGGTAATAAGTAACATTACCAAAGTATGATCTTCAAATAATAGTAGAAACAGTCAGTTGAATCATCAGTTATCTGCCTTGCCATCTCTTGCTGAGGATTAGGTGATGTTATGTAATCCAACGGATTGTTTTGAATTTCGTTTCATTTGATTCATTGAATTTGTGAATGAGTGCAATGACACTTATACCTTAGAGGCCTTGATTAGGATTATTTACTTTTATTTTAGTTAATTTTAAAATTGTTTGGGCTAATGGAGTGTAAATAAATGTGGTGATATCAAGTCAATGAATATCTTGATTAATCCTACGGGTATATTAATGATTCATAAAAGCCTAAAATGTTGTTAGCGAGTGATTGCACCTTTGACTTTAATGTAGCCTATGACCCACTGACTAATAAATATTTCCCACTTGAGTGTTTGGAGCCATACAATATATTTTATAAATCCACTAAGTTATTGAAACGGTAAGTATCTATAAATAATTATCACTACAAGTAGTTTTAGATATTTTTGAATATATTTTTAACAAAGCTATCATTTAAATTGTTTAAAGTGCTGCACCTGAGGAAAATAAGTAAAAATAAATATGCAGGCATTGGTCGTGATTGTAGACACTTATAATTTAATGACCAATTAAATACATAGTATTTGCGGTATTTAATCAAATGTATTTGAAATTTTAATTCAAAAAGATAAATATCGTGATCATCAAAAAATAATATTATTTGAAATTTTGATAAATGTCGACGTTTCAAGACCCCTTCAAACCAAAAATTGTTTTTTGTGATGCTGTCTGTTTGTCTGTATCTTTGACTAGTGACGAAACCATTTTACCAAAGAGGCTAAAACTTGGCATCTAGAGTTTCCATAAGGACCCTAGAGGTTTTTTTTATAGGAATTAGATACCCAACCTTAAATTTAAGGGTAGTTAACTGAATGTTAAAAAGAAAGAAAATATTTCTTCTGAAAACTCGGTGTAACGATTTTGATTAAATTTTTTATCTAGACATTACAGAAGAAATGACAATTTTCCTTTTTCTATGAAAATGAATTTGAGAAGACCATACATAAGCAGAAATTTCCAATTTTGATGATTTATCCTCAATATTTGAGATATTAAATAACTTGTAATTGTAAATTTGTAGTATTATTAAAAATAAGAATCTTTTAGTTTTTAATATATTTTTATAAAACCAACATTTTCTGAGCAATAAGCAAATACATATATTTTGTATATAGTACTTTAAAATATGAAATTGATTGTTATAATCTATGGTGGACAGAGATGCTCATGTTGTCTCAATGTTTCTGTGACATTGCATATTATTTTAAAGTATATGTTCTTTGGTGGAGTGTTTCTGCGGTAGTGTGTAATTTTAGTTTCACTAATTTTACGAGTTCATAATAAATGTCATTTATTTTATAGCACAGCATCTTACTATCCGTTCGGGGTACACACATGTAATTGAAATAAAGTAACAGAAAATGAAAATAAAACATTTTCTGGATACTTTTTAAATAACAACATTATAAACTCTAGGCATGTATAAGGCTTACTATGTTGTTTATTTCTTTAATTATATATCATCTTTGATAAAAAGATTTGTTTGGTGCCCCAGATTATTCTCCGTGTGTTATTAGATACAAGGAGAAAGGAGCTGAAAGAAGAATAGATGAATGTGTGACGAATATATTTTTTAATAATGATACAGATTTAATGGTGAAGTTAAATCTAACGCCTGAGCATACACTAGAGTGGAACCCGCTTCAGAGACCGAGTGGTCTAAGCCCTCACTGTTGTGTTAGACTGGTTTGCTGATAACGGAGATATCGTGGTTTGAAACCCGGTCGGTTTTACTGAGGCGGTTTTCCCTATATGGTTTCTCACTCTCCTTTAGCGCAAAGGTGGGTAGATTACCTGTAAGGTGCTTCCTTCCTCGTCATTACCTCATTAGAGTAAACATAAATACATTTAACCTGAACAGTTAGTAGGACGAGGGATTTTTTTAAACAGTAGCCATTAAATAAGTTTAAGACTGCAATTTAACAGATGATTTAGAACGATAATGATATATATATAATATATACACAAACAATATTATCACATATATATACAGAATAAACGTAATGTTAAATCGTATTTGATAAAAGTTATTTTGAGTTAATTCTAAGGTTAAATTAATACCCACGCACACAAATATTCACATATACCGGAAAGTGTCTTGCAATCCTTACATCCCAGTATTTCACGACTGAGCTACATATAGGTTATTTGAGATTTTTACTCTGAAACCATTCAATTATAATTGTTTCATATCGATGGTAATGAGAAGCTGAAACATTGAAAGAATTTGAGGAGTGTTTTAAATTAAGAAGAGGAATAAATAAATACCATTTGAAGATTTTGTAAACTTATGGCAGTATCTTGGAAATAGAATACGATTCTCAGAACTTGTAATCAAAATAGTGAATATCCTAGATAAGACCAAAATACAATCCAATTTTCATAGGAAGATTAATTTATAAAAACAATCATAAATTTTGCAGCCAGAATCGACACTATCTTATCAAATTACGATTGCCATTTAAAAAGCATTAACAAATATATTAAAAGGTAACGCTGTGGATTACACAACTTGACGCATAAAAACGTAAAATTAGTTCTAATCATTTGTCTATCTGTCAGATGAGGTTTTTCCTCTGAAAATTGGTGTATTCCAGTGGTCAGGTAGGTCACATGGATAGTATAGTTGACTTTCTCAAGAGACGCTAGGTTTGAATTCATTCTTGGCTGGTTACACTAAGGGATTTTTTTAAATATTAGCTCTCGTAAATTTCCGTTTAACTACATGTTACATATTCTTATTAGCTTTTCTTCGAAAATCAAGCCATTAACAAATAAATCAAGGCTAAACTTAAAAGAAGAACAAGTGATACAATGATTCCTTTGATTTCCACAGACTTTCACGATAAAAGATGGTGAAATTTATCCGTTAACTAGACACCCATAAATTACAAGTGGTTGTTCTCTTTCATCTAAAGTCTCAGTAATTTGTTAGTTGAAAGATTTATATAAGATACTAAGGTAGATAACGTCGTAGAGGGCCATACATACGTGATAGCTTGTGACAACTTAAATATACACTGACATTTTTCTTTTAATATGATAATATATTGTTTCCGAAATATTAGCATAATAAGGTAGTGCGTCAGATGGTAAATATTTGACTCTACGCTTACAAATGAGGTATTATATTATTAGCACCGCGTCTTACTACCCGTTCGGGTTATACGCACTTACGCTAATATGTAATGGGTAGGTGATTGTGAGATGAAATGGAGGACCTACAGTTTAACGTGGAATCCGAACCACGATGGTGGCCTGGCATTCCCCACATTCACAAGATGTCTTGTCAGAGGTGATACAAATGAGGTGACAAGATGTATTATCATTTCTCTAAACAAAAGGTTTCATTAAATTGTAGCTGACGGAATTATCGTAAATTTAGAGAGATTTTTTAACTTAGTTTTTTATAATTCAAAGTATCTTATTTAAAAAATAACATATTATGTTTATTTACCCTACGAGTATTTGTTTAAAATAAAATAGTGATGAAAAAATATAAATTTCTTCTTCTTTAATTAGATCCTTTAAAATTGCATGTAAACTCCAAGTAAGACCTGCTGACTAAAATGTCCCCAAGTGTTAGCGAGAACTTACCCGCAAATCTCTATGGTGAAAAACCATATAGTTTTCAAAATTGCGTGTAGTATTCACTCGGGTGACTTAAATAAATTGATTGGTGAACAAGCTCGTCTAGCCTGATTGGCTGGCGGGGTGGTTTAGGTTTAAATCATGGTCCGGTGTACTGATGGTAGATTATCCCAAATAGTTTTCCCAAATTAAATCACGCAAATATTGGTACATTTCATATAAATTCTTCCCATACGGTCTCTGCAATATTAGCTTAGTTAAATTCGTATAGCCCAGATGTGTAATGAAATGTGGTGCTAATTTTTTTTTTTTTTAATTTATATCCTTTTAATTTAATTTTTAAATACACTCTATACATTATTTGATTATTTGTGTTTCTATTTATGTGTGACTTGTACCTTTGGTTGTCTTATCCCACCACCCTACTGGTAAGGGTGCATTTTCTTTAATTGATTTTTGAACTTACTAATAAAAAATATATAAGCAACCACAATATATTTAAATGTGGTCATATTGAACGTCCTCTAGCTACGCAAATATTGCCATCATAAAAAGAATTACGTTGTTTAAAGTACTGAGATTGACAAGCGGCTCTATACTAGTAGACTACAACCTCAATTGAGCTGCATTGCGACTCGAGGCATTAGAACCGTAGACTCCTATTTCCTTTTAGGAAATACAAACTTTTGTAAATAATATTTATAATATTTTACTACATTAATATTTTTATTTGTCCATAGGTTTTGATAATATCTGGCAAAAGTGATCATTTCATATCACATGAACTGACTTATAAATACGTGAAAGTAGATATAGTTACTTTTCTGGCAGTAAGATAAGGCCCTTCCTATGAATATCGGACTGTAAAGCCGGCTCACCTTTGCTTAGTAGTAAAAGGCCCTCATTCTTCATGAATAAAGTACACACGAAATTAAACAGAAGTTCATTTGTTTTGAAGCATAACTATAGAATCAGTCTAAAGTGCTTTCTCTCACCTCAGCCGCTGCGATGGCCATGACGGTAAAACCGAACCTCAGGGGCACAGAATCCGTGTTTCGTTCATTCCTCTTGTCCCAGACAGCGCAGACAACTAGGATGAGGACGGAAGTAGCCAAGCCTTCGGCCAAAACCGCTTGGAACGCTGACAGCTCGGGATGAGGTAGTGTCACACAAAGGGCGCAGCAAGACCCGTTTGATTTGGATCTAAGAATGCTGTCGGGCGTTACGACCTTTATTGTGCCAATACACGTTATTAGGCAGGTGAATATCAAACAGTAAGTGATGAAAAATGACTTGAAATAATTACTTGGAACAAATTCTTATAAACGCCCTGGTTAATGAGTTATTTATTTCACGAGATCAAACCTAGGATATACTTGGAAATTAAAATTTAAAAAAATTGTGAAAAAAACTATTTTTAAGTTAGTACTTGTATGTTTAAATTTATTGTTTTAATAAGTCCAGTTATAGAAAATCTCTGCAGTGGTTTCCAGCCTGAGGGTACTGACCCCATTTGGAGTTGCGACAAGATTCAAGTGAGGTCACAATGGCTTTATGCTCACTTTAAAAGTGATTATAATGATAATAGGAAAGTGCAAAATTCAAATAGAATTGTAAGTTGTTAAAATTATTAAAGAAACTGTTACGTTAATGTTAAGTTCCTTTTCATCCTTCTACCTCCATGCAAACAATTATACATTTATTCTAAATTATATCTGCTCCATAAGTGTAATTATACGTGGATATCCCGTAATGGAATTAAGGTTCAGGGCAAATAGTAATTTTAAAACAAGGATATGGACGTTTGTAGATTATCAAGGGGACGCGACTGTCCCACATACACAAGTTGGGTCAAACCCCATCAAAGGTTAGACTCCACTGATCTTGAGAAAGATATGACAGTAAATAATAAATTGAAATGCCTTTTAAAAACAAAAATACATGGGACAACGTAAGCAAAATGAATACTTAGGCCTACATATTATATTATGTATGTAATTGCTGTTCAAAGCTTTTAATTGTCATTGGATACCAGATATCAATTATACTAAAACAAAAATTGCTTCACTGTTTAGGCACGAAATTCAAATTAAAAAGAGCAAGGAATTTTGTTAGGTCCAAAGAAATAAATCTGATAATATTAATAAATGTGTGAATATTCAAAAACTAAATGTATATTGTTTCTCCCACAGTTCTTTGTTATATTTAATATGCGTGACTTCTAGAGGTCAAATCTGTTTCCCAATCGTTCCTTTACCTGGAGTAGGCCGAATCCTGCGATGCCTCCAGATAGCTCAGCCAGAATGTAGACGACTGCCATTGGGATGTTGATTTTTCCCAGGATGATTGCTGCCACTGAGACGGCGGGATTGAGGTGAGCCGCGCTGATGTGGCCGATCAACTGAAACAAAAACACGAGAGGGGTTACATTTCAAGTGAACATCAAAATGGGGAGGAGTTATTAAAAGTTGGCAGTCTCTGGTTGTTGCGGACAAGATTGGTTGGGCTTGGGGTAACGCGAGAATCAGTCAAGTGGTTACGTGTGGGGTCAGATGTAGATGTAGGTTGTGGTAGGTGCGATGTCAGGTGTGGGGTCAGATGTATATGCAGGTTGTGGTAGGTGCGATGTCAGGTGTGGGGTCAGATGTAGATGTAGGTTGTGGTAGGTGTGATGTCAGGTGTGGTATCAGATGTAGATGTAGGTTGTGGTAGGTGCGATGTCAGGTGTGGTGTCAGATGTAGATGCAGGTTGTGGTAGGTGTGATGTCAGGTGTGGGGTCAGATGTAGATGGTGGTTGTGGTAGGTGCGATGTCAGGTGTGGGTCAGATATAGATGCAGGTTGTGGTAGGTGCGATGTCAGGTGTTGGATCAGGTGTAGATGTAGGTTGTGGTAGGTGCGATGTCAGGTGTGGTGTCAGATGTAGATGCAGGTTGTGGTAGGTGCGATGTCAGGTGTGGTGTCAGATGTAGATGTAGGTTGTGGTAGGTGCGATGTCAGGTGTGGTGCCAGATGTAGATGTAGGTTGTGGTAGGTGTGATGTCAGGTGTGGTGTCAGATGTAGATCTAGGTTGTGGTAGGTGTGATGTCAGGTGTGGTGTCAGATGTAGATGTAGGTTGTGGTAGGTGTGATGTCAGGTGTGGTGTCAGATGTAGATCTAGGTTGTGGTAGGTGTGATGTCAGGTGTGGTGTCAGATGTAGATGCAGGTTGTGGTAGGTGTGATGTCAGGTGTGGTGTCAGATGTAGATCTAGGTTGTGGTAGGTGTGATGTCAGGTGTGGTGTCAGATGTAGATGGTGGTTGTGGTAGGTGTGATGTCAGGTATGGGGTCAGATGTAGATGGTGGTTGTGGTAGGTGCGATGTCAGGTGTGGGGTCAGATGTAGATCTAGGTTGTGGTAGGTGCGATGTCAGGTGTGGTGTCAGATGTAGATGGTGGTTGTGATAGGTGCGATGTCAGGTGTGGTGTCAGATGTAGATGTAGGTTGTGGTAGGTGTGATGTCAGGTGTGGTGTCAGATGTAGATGTAGGTTGTGGTAGGTGTGATTTCAGGTGTGGTGTCAAATGTATATTCAGGTAATGGTAGGTGCGATGTCAGGTGTTGGATCAGGTGTATGAAACAATTTAAGGTCTGGTATGGAGTAATTTTAGGGTCAGGTGTGGGTTAGGGTGTGGAGTCAGCTGTTGTTTAGGTATGAGGTCAGGTATAGGAACAGTTAGGCCTACCGAATCAAGTGCAGGGTAAGTCGTGTAATCAAAGGCAGGGGGAGGGTGCAATATCAGATGTTTTATCAAATTTGTAGTCAGGTGCAAGATAAGGTGTGTATATAGGTGTGGCAGCGAGTAAAGTTTTCCGGGCGTGATTTAAAATGTAAGAGTCAGGTGCTTGGGTAGATAATATATCCGGTGTGAGGTCAAACATGGGACTAGAAGCTGTGTTAGGCATAAAGTTATGAATATATGGTACAGAAATATACTAGAGATTATAAGTAGAACTAAATCTGGGGCACTATTTACACTGATTTTTGAGAAATGGCCAACTGAAAGGCATTGTTTCTCTACCATAATTCTATCAGGGACCATTCATATTAAAATCATTGTCTAAATAGTCGGTCTTTATATTTGGCATTAGATTTATTAGCTAGCCCATTTAACAAAAGTGTTAATAACTATCTCATTGTGAATATCTAGAAACTTCTGGGATGATAACATTAGAATGGACCAGAAATATATATTGTGTAATGGAGTGGACTGGATATAACTAGCTCAAGATACGGATAAGTGGTGTAGTACTTTCATCAGTGCGGCAGTTAAATTTTGAATTCTTAGTGCCATATACTAAGCAAATTAATAATTACTTTATATAATGGTTAGGGATAATTAGGATATTTAAAAAGTAAAGTGGATGAAGGATGCTCTTGGGAGGACGCAGTTGGTGTACAACTAGACAATGTAAATGTGAGGGTGCTGCTATATGCAGATGATGCCGTGTTAATGGATGAGAATGAAAGTGACTTGGCAGGGTACATTAAAACGTTTGTATGTGGTGACAGGCAGAATGTATTTTAGCATAAATGTCTACAAAAAAGTGTGATAGTTTTGGTTAATAACGGATCAGGAAATGATTATCATCTTAGTAAATATAGAAAACTGTTAAAACAAGTGAATAATTTTGTGTATCTTGGTAGAATGTTTTGTAAAAATGGAAGGATGAATGGTGAAATCGACAGATGGGTGAATGCATCTCGGATAGTAGTTGGATGTATCTGGATTCTTGCAATTAATGGAATTATTACCGAAAGAGGCAATGATGGCAGTATATAAAAGTGTGTCAACGCCAATATTATTGTATTAATGTGAAATATAGGTTTATCAGGAGAGATACAAAAGCACGGTGAATATGTTGGAATGATATATCTAAGAAATATATGTGGAAAAACTCGTATGAACAGAGTCAGTAATAAATTTATGATTAAGGAATGTGGTTTTAAAGGGAACCAAAAGACTTATCTTACATTGGTTTATACAAGTTGAGAGTATCGGTTGACGAAGAAATATATGATGAAAGATGAAGCGAAGGAGTATCAAAGTTAGGGAAGTGTGGAGAAAGTAGTACGTGATAGTTACAAGTTTTTTTAGCTAAATGCTCAGTTTTGATAGATTAAAAATTCTTAAAGTTAAAGGTTATAAATGAATCAATAGCCGAGCTATATCTATGCATTTGGTGAGGATAGCACCTCTAGATACATATCCTGAAAATTGAAAATGGAACCTGGACAGGGTCCGTTCGTTTCTGTCCAAGTGTCATTTTTCAATTTTCAGGATATTAAAGTAGTTATATATAGTGAGGAACGATCTATAGGTCCAGTGGGCATCTAGAGAAGTCAAGCTATAGTTTATGAGAGAGACTAAATTTAGTCCATCTATGAGAAGGGGACTATTTTACCGGGGTTTGGTATTGGTACAATCTCAATAGGTGATAGCTAGACCCTAAGTAGTTAAAAAACTGTTTAGCTTAATATAAACATGCAGAGTTACAGTGATTAGAAAAAAAGGCATTTAGTATTGAACAATAGTATGAGAATAAGTTTAGGTAGAATGAAAATATATTGGTAGGTTTTGTTTAGCGCCATATTATTTATTATATAATAATAGATTTTGATTTAAGAAATAGACAAGATTAAAAATGTATGTCGCACTTTGAATAAAAAGAACTATATGTTTTATAATTAAAGCTATTATGCCATTGACTAAATGGAAAGTGACGTAATACCAACATGGGTTGTATTGCTATTTGATAATACGACTGGTTGATGTGTTGAACCTCGTGGGATAAAGGAGTTTCTCTTTGTGTTCCTAGGATAGTCCTCTGAGGATATTACGCACATTCCCTTGATAATAATAGAGGTACAAGTTGGTAGTACTTTGATATATGTCGTATAAATATACAAGTTATTGAAGGGGGGAGCACTTGTATATTATAATTAACTCGCTAGGCCTTGCGTGGACAAAGATAGACCACATATTTGTTACTCCAGTCCACACTGTTGGAAAACTTACTTTAATTGCTATTTTCTTTGATATTTTAATTATTTCATTTAATGGTATGATTATTAATTAGTCAATCTTAGTTTACTGTCAAGGAGAATATATAAGAGGATATTCTACCACCTTAATTCGAAGGGGGTATGGGAAAACAAAAAGGTAGATTAACTGTGGGAACCCTCCCTCAATGCACTCAGTGCCAATTCTGACTAATACGAGCTTGAGGCCTTAGATCAGGGTGTTCCAGCGTAGTTCATCCCAAGGACCAAATCTGATTATCACTTTGACCCGGAGGCCGAAATATAATTATTAAACCTATCAAATTAAACACAGAATATGACTACAAGTCACTCTTATAAACCATTACTTTCATTAATTATATATAAATTGTATTTTGGTGGGGAAGAATCTTTCAAATTTTACTGAAAAAAAAAGTTATTACTCTCCCAGAAATGTATTATGAAACACGCGCACACACACACACACACACACACACAATTACACAAAACCATTTAGCATTATAAACATATGTTTACGCAATTTTTTTTTAGCATCACGTCTTACTACCCATTTGGGTTAATCACTTAAGTACTAATTACGATACTGGGTTAGGAATTGGGAAGGTTCAATTTAGAGAAAGTGAGCCCACATGCGTGGAGGGAGAGTGGAAAACCATTTAGGAAAAACCACCCCAGTTCACCCGACCAAGATTCGAACCTCGATCTCCCCGTCCTCAGCAGTCGAGCTCAACACGACTAGCGCTTTAGTAACTGCGCTACCGAGGCGGGTAAAAATATTTATTAATCAAATAAATGCATAATAATATTCAATCATGGCCTTTTTAAAAATATATTTTTATTTGACGGATTAGCTATGCTATTTCACATCTCTCATTGAGAGTTTCCCTTTAATTTTCCTCCAGGATACTGTGAGGACCACACTTTTGGTGAGTGTGGGCTGCATTTAGCCCGCGGGCCACCAGATAGACCACTGCCTTAGATTATGGGATATATTGTGGGGCTTCTCTGTTCCTTGGTAGTAATGTAAACATTTATTCATCTCGTTCTTTGCAAGGATGTTTATATCTGCAATATACAGTATCATGCTTAATATATCATACTTCTAAATTATGTAGGCATGATAGTACCTAAACAATAACAAATTTATTTTTAACTTTTAATCCTTAGTCATTGCGAATATAAAACGATGGGGACAATAAAGTATAGAAATAAAATTAATACAAATGTGTTAAGAGGTACTATAGCCATGCCTTAGAAGCAGTTTTCATTACTAGTACTAAAGCCTAGTCCACACTGACATACATTTGCCCAAGTAAATGTTGGCAGATGTATAAAAACTATTTAAATAGTGTTTTTAAACTGTTTAGGCAACTGCCCACATACATAAACACATGTTTGCGGGCTAGTGTCTGCTTGTATTTATATTCTGTCGAGGATGATAAAAACATACATTTTCTCGCATTGCAGATGTGAGTGGCCGTGGTGGACGGAAGTATTTTCATTGACAAAGTAATCCGTCCTCCTCATCTAATCTGTTTTTATAGAGATGGCTGAGTGACTTAGTTGATGTTGGCTATTAAGGCCCTGATTCAGTCCACTGCACCCCCCTCTCCTATTTTCCACCATTGCCTACCCTCTTGCCAAGATCGAAAGATTTGACTAATTTCAAAAGACGTTTTATTGCCAAATTACCTTTATGTCAAATTATGAAAATAAAAAAAGTATGAAATAAACAATAGATAAAACTACAATATTTTCTATCGATGAATTTATAGTTTTTAAATGAGAGTATGCATTGATAAATTTTATTTATTTTCATCAGAGTTGCCGTTATAATAATTACATTTTTCATTTTGTGTTCAAACTATTTTAGGGCAATCTTTCGCTTTACTAATCCGAACTTTTATTTAATCCGGATGATCTCTCCCCCAAATGATCCGGACTAGAATACAACAGGCACTAACTTCCCGACCTGACCCGACTGTGAGTCATCCCGACGTGGCAGAATTAAAACATGTTTGTTTTTCCTGCTCAGTTCGTTCCAACTATGCACAGTTTAGTTACTGCTCTTGCATACACCTCCATTGCTTAGAGATATAAATCTGATAAGGTTTCAAATTAACATGTTTTAAATGTAGAGATACCATAGCATAATTGTCAGGAATAAAAAGGTAGCTCCATCATTTTCAGAAAGATGGGACCACTCTATCCTCAAGCAATCAATGATGGTAGTTTCTATTTTTCAAATCACAAAGCACACGTCTACTTTTTCTTGACTTATTAAGTGAATTTCGACACGTTAATCCCCACTCTAGATGTAATTTAACGCAACAAAAATACACACAGTAAACACTACCTGTCATTACTAGAACAGAAGTTGTGAAGTCCAACACTACCTTTGAATGATCTGAGCAAGAATTGGGAGTCTAGCTATGTTTCCTCGGTGTAGATACTGCGCCCACATACAATCGTCCAGGGTATTTGTATACAGCTCTTACAAACACAGAGTGCAGTTTCTCAATCAGTTGAATTGTTTGTGGATGCTTGTGTGCCAGCATTTGTTTGCAGACATTTGTTTGCATGCAATGTTTTTTCAGTGTGGATTAAGCTTAAGAAATACTCTCTATTTTCCATATAAACAATATACGTACAAACCAGTTTGAAATTAATTTAACGTCTTTTTTAGCTATAAAATTACTTAAAGAACAGTCACTAAAAAATTACCCTTGAAATATATTATGTCTTTTCACTTTTACAAGTAGTTTTATGTTATAATTTGCCAAGATTTTATGACTAATAAAACTATACCTGAGATACGTATAACCTATAAGTCGTGTAAAGTTCAGAACAGACGTTTCCACAAGGAGTGTTATCACTTGAATCATAACGGAGAAACTTTCTTTGCAATACAATGAAACCTGGATAGATCGAACTTGAAGGGACCATAAAAAATTCGAATAACCCAAAAATTCGAATTAAATAAATTCTTAAAAAGCATTCTTTTCTAATTCCTTTATCACCGCTACTTTTCGGCCAAAGTTAATGATTTATAGGACTGTGGCTTGTCATCACGACACACACACACACATGCACACAAACACTAGTGTATAGTATGTACTAAACAAAACTAAACAACAAAACAAAATGGGCTCGTACGTCACAAGAATATCGCTACGAGCGAATCACTAAAACAGCGCACGTAGCCGCTTGAGAGGTTCAACCTTGACTAACGGAGTACAGAACTGCACGTGTAAACAAAGACGTATGGGGAGAGCGGTGGAGGGGAAGGGGCAAGAAGAAGGGTACTGACCGCATTCAAATGTCACCTCCCCGTTTCCAAAATAGAACAACACTGTGCCGCAAGTTGAAGTAGGAAAACAATACTGTACAATACATTACTACTTACGAAAAGTTCGAACTAACCAAAACAAAATTCGACCTATCCATGATTTTATAACATTTTTTAATACAAATTTCATGGAACTTGGCGAAAAATTCAAATTAAAGACGATTTAGAATTACGGAAGTTCTAATTAGTCAGGTTCCACTGTACTACATTACACCAAAGTTATCTGGGAGTAATATAAACTAGACAATACAAAATTCAATTGCAATTTTCATAAGAAGGGCCTTTTAGAAAAATACATACACAATAATTTTGCGGCCAACATTGATAGCATTCTAATGTCACCTATTTAATAGGTATTTAAATATCCATAAAAATTGACAGCTGAAGATCACATGATCTGACATTTAAATACGTGAAAGTAGATCTAATAACTTTTCTATCATATGTCAGATTATCGGATATGAACATTTTTATATAGGTGTAGACGTGCTTTGAAACTAAATTCTATACCCCCATTCAAACTTAGCTTATAGATGGAACCAACAGAACTATTAAACAAGAAATATCTGTAATTACTCGAACCAACAGAACTATTAGACAAAAAATAGCTGTAATTACTCGTATACGAGCATTAATAGAAAATAGAAAAAATAGACGGTATGTAATTTACATTGATCAGTTTATAAGAAATCAGTATAAGCCTAATCGCACTTTAAAAATATTATTCTGTTCACACTATTGATCTGTCTCTTTTTTTTTTTATCTCTAATAAGTATCTAATTATTAGAGATGTTTCGTTATGTAAATTTGCAGTGTATTCTTGAGTGAACGACCTAACAAGGCATATTTTTATGACCTTTAAAATCTTAGATAAAACTATAACCTTATTTAAATTGCGTCATCACCTAATGACCTACAACAGTGCAGACTGATTATTTCTAAAAAAAAATCATAGCTAAAGATTATTTTACACATATAGTTATGTTTATAGAATAATTAATCGATTAATGATTAATAGATTTAAATGGTCAAATGAGCCGGCGTCACTCTAAAAATAGATTGGACTTCCGATGATGTGGAATTTTGGTTTCAGATATAGAGTCAATTTCAGCATATTTAATAAAGGTTGGCAGTGAATTTTTAATGATAGAAATTCATGAACTACAATAATAACTCATAAGATACGAAGATGTTATTCAACAGGAATAGAAGGAAAGTATAATAACACTCATTTTCAAAATGGTAGGTAAATTTACTTCATATCATGAATTTACATTGTACAGCACATCCGAAAGAATGAAGTTTCTTAAGTGGTATCAATTAATTGACCACTCAAACTAGCTTAAGATAATTTATTAAATGATAAATGTAGAAACAATTAAAAATGATATTTATATATGATTATGCTGCTGTACGTAATATTTAAGCACACATGAGTTTATCCAAACAAAACAATTGGTTATGAATAACATGACCTTTATTATAGGCCTACCTCAAATTTTAATGTAAATAAAATATAATTGAAAGTTTAGAAACCTATATTTTGTAAATATATATTAATAAATTTAGTGAAAGGGTAACCAGCCTTTATAATTTTAAAGCTTTAACAATCGTGAAACGTGAGTGATGGAATACATGCGTTATGTAAAAATGTATAAGCACTATAAGTTCCACGAAGTTTTGTTTTTTATATACGATGGTTTATTTTAACTATGTAAATTATGATAATTTTTCTCTTTATTAATTCCAGAGATGATATGAGAGGAAAGCTGTATGCGGAAAAGCCTTAGAACCATGGTCTCAAACTAAAATTAATTGAAGAGACATATTCATAAACTCGGGGAATGTTGCGGGCTATACATAGCTTATAGAAACAAAGCTACTTGATTTTATTCTATAATTTCTTGCACTGCGTCTTATTACCAATCCAGACAATACATATTTTAATCGCGTTAGTGTGTAAGGAATGAGAAAAGTAGAATTAAGAAGTAATCTACCAGCAATTTTGTGAAGGAAGGGTGTAGACCATTTAGGAAAAAAACACCCTCAATGCACCCGGAAAAGGTTTGAACCCAGATCTCCACATACACAGCAAACAAGACCAGTCAAGTCTGACATTTAATTCACGCGTCCACCAATGTAGATCCATACAAACAATTTTATGCTATAAAATTTAAATAATTGAATGTTTATTTTAAATAATTTAAATTATATATTACCCGCTTATGTGGCCACGTGGTCTACGGCATTACTCTCGCAATATACTGTACTGCCGGTGACTGGAAGATTGGGGTTCAATCCCAGTCGGGTGTACTGAAGGTGGTTTTCCTAAATGATTTTCCATTCTTCCACCACGAAAATGCCGATACACTTTCTCTAAATCCAACCTTTCTCATACCCAACACATGCGTATAGCCTGAACAGACGTGGTGTTAAAAACAAGCAACAAACAAGAATGATACTTCCATCGCTTCAACTGGATATTATGTATTTGAAAGCAATCTAACTCCACCAGTCGTCTTACTAAGCAGCTCAGTATACTTATTTTAAAATATACTTCTTTATTAATTATGACTCTCATATATTTTACTATCCTTGTAATGCATTTATTTTGTTAGTAAATAAATTTATTGTGGGCTTCCAGATGAAAACAAAAATAATAGTTCATGTACATTTTACTATTAAAAGTGGCAAAACCACAACTCTTGGCATGGGGTGGAGGTCTCCGATTGTGTTATGCTCAAAAGGTCTACTTGCACTTAAAAAAAGGCTGGGAACCACCTACTCAGTACAATAAATATTCAATTTATAGAAATGAGGTGATCACTAGTAATATATAATATAATTTTATATTGATTTAGAACCGTGTTCTGGGTATAGGCGGCAAACCGTTGGGAAGAGACCATCAGTAAGACCAAGACGAAGATGAGAGGATAGCATTAGAATGAACCTAAAAGCTATAGAATGTAATCAGATGGACTGGATAGAACTATTTAGCACCGTGTCTTACTACCCATTTGGGTTATAAGCTTAAGTACTAATTACGTTAATGGGTTAGGAATTGGGAAGATTAAATTTAGATGAAGTGATCCCGCATTCTCGTTGTAGGAGAGTGGAAAACCATTTAGTAAAAAACACCCCCAGTTCACCCAACCAAGATTCGAACCTCGATCTCTCCATCCTTACAGTCTAGCTCAACACAATTTAGTGCATTAGTACCGGGGTGGGTTGGATAGAGCTAGCACAAGATAGGGCAATGAACTTTCTAGTTCCTAATGTCATAGAGTAAGTTTAGTATTTTTATTTCCTCGGGTAAATACGCTTATCACTATTAGGATTTAATATTACTATTTATTTTATCAGCATATTGTCGTATTCCTATTCTGATTGCTATTTAAATTTAATGTCATTATTTATTTTCTTCACAAGATATATATTTTAAAATATGTATATGCTTAAATGAGCTGATAGTCTAGAGCCAACCACTGGAATGTGCTTGTTAGTCAACTCCATCACTGCGTACTGGCAACGAGCACATTATTATCAATGACCTTGCTGTGTACACCTCTCTCTAAACTGTTGTATACAAATCTAGGTGTATACATATTACATTTGTTTATCATATTGTTTCAATGACGCTACTAGTGATGTAAGAAAGATATAAGCCGAAGAATCTACAACTGACAAGATACTAACAGTTAGTCATTAACTTTTCAGTGATATACTTTGTGACATCTTTGAGGAAGCTTTTATTAAATAATATCTTAAAATTAGGCCAATAATGTTTTATCTCAAACCTATTAATCTTTCCACAAGCAGGCATTATGCTAATGTTGTTAAACAGTCTTTAAATTCTGGTCTTTGTTGAATATAATAAAACAAATTGCCTTTGTCCCTCAAGGTTGACAATAGCCAACAACAAACCAGACTGACATATATTGTTCAGTCTCTTACTATTATTGAGAGAAATATCTGAAAATCAAATGAGTGTCGTGTTGTTCAAAGCACCTACGTTTCTACAAAGTTAAAAATTAAGGTTTGCTTTGTTTTTAAAACTACAAATTTCAAAATATTATCCTAACTTATATTGCGGGAACTTCAGTTCAGAATGAAAATAAAAATTGCTACTCCACTGCAACTCTTAAATTTCTCGGAGAAGAACGGAATAAATGGCTATTATATTTCGGTATCACGTTTTACGTTTTGAATTGAGTTTTCATGAACCCCTATCAATTAGTTCTCTTCCCATCCTAATTTTCTTTTTTAATGTTGATACCCTTCCAACAAATCACATTAGTCACGAAGGCCCCGAATGATAGGATTGGTTGAACTTGATATTGGCTTTGCAACTGCGTGTTTTACTATTCACCCATATGATATGCCCACTAAAACGATTACCCTTTCTCTCTTTGTGTTGAGATTTAGATTTTTAAATTCATGGATGAAGTTGAAAGAAGGAAGAGTACATTTACAAAACGTTAGAAGATACTTACCATTTCAAATCCATTGAGCTAGTAAGTCGACAGAGAAGGCGCTAAAATGATACGAGGTATTGTACTAGGTGGAGAACAACTAAAAAGTTATTAAGTATGTGGACGATCAAACGGTGTTGACAATTAGAAGAAGAGCTGTGGAACATGATGGATCATTGTTGGTATTATAAGAGTGGGAATGGAAGAAGGCAATGTTAGTATATCGATTTAAGGGAAGAAACTATAATAAGTACGGTAATTCAAATATTTGAGAAGTCTGGTGACTTTGAATGGAAACTGTAGTATAATTTAAGAGCAGGATAGCCATAGAGAAGGGGGCATATGGAAGGGATAGGGGACTGCTAATAGTAGAATGGTGAATGAGCTCAGAAAGAGGTTTGCAAATTATTTCGTGTTGAGTGTGGTGACGTCTAGATCTAAGACACGGAACAATCAGAAATACGGGACAAAGGTATTTGAAGGTATTTGAAATGTGGTTGCGGAAAAGGTGAAATGGATGGACAGGGTTAGGACAAGTGTGTTGCTGAGGATGGTAGGAGAGAAGCCTTTGGTGATGATAAGGAAGAGAAAAAAGTCTTGGTTGGGCCACATACTACGTAAGGATTGTATAATTAAAAGAAACTATAATAAGTACGGTAATTCAAATATTTGAGAAGTCTGGTGACATTGAATAGAAACTGTAGTATAAGTTAAGAGCAGGATAACCATAGAGAAGGGGGCATATTGAAGGGATAGGGGACTGCTGATAGTAGAATGGCGAATGAGCTAAGAAAGAGGTTTGCAAATTATTTCGTGTTGAGTGTGGTGACGTCTAGATCTAAGACGCGGACAATCAGAAATACGGGACAAAAGTATTTGGAGGGATTTTAAATGTGGTTGTGTAAAAGGTTAAATGGATAAAAGGGTTAGGACAAGTGTGGTGCTGAGGATGGTAGGATAGAAGCCTTATGGTGATGACAAGGAAGAGAGAAAAAAGACTTTGTTGGGCCACATACTACGTAAGAATTGTATAATTAAGAGAATCTTGGAGGCAAAAATATAAAGAAAATGACAAATGGAAGAAGGTTTAAATGCTAACAAATCAAGAAAGAAAGAAGATACAAAAGGATGAAAGAATATAATCACGAGCTAAGGAAAAAGAAGACGTCCTGTTGATACCTATCTCAAGATAGATTCACGAAAGAAGAAGAATAATATGTAAGAGCTCAAAACACATTAAAAAATGGTTAGATCAATAATATATACAAACATTTAATTTTTGAAATCTAACTTAGAACATAATAAATATAAGATAAAACTAATCTGATTGATTGGATTATCCCGCGTTATTTTTATGTTCCTATTAAATTAATTGGCTATATTTTTTATCCCTTGCTATACTATTTTAGTCCCCTTACTTTTCAATGCGTAAGCAAGAAGGTATACAAATTGTTTGTTTAGGACAAATACACTCGTGCTAATTTCAAAAAACTGGTAAAATGTTGAAAAATATAATGTGTGAAAAGCTATAAGTATCAATTATGAAAATTTTATTTTATTTTTAAATGACTACAATTTTTTTATGTTAACATAAAACTTGCAATTTCAATACCAAATACATAGGAAAGAGCTGTATTCCATATTTCTTTAATTAATTAATTAAATAATTAATTAAGTTGACTTATTTTAAAGATTTAAAGTAGAAATTTCTTAATTATATTTGATTAAAATATTTGTCTCTTCTTCCGGGCCCCCAGATTAATACCAGGCGTGACAAAATATTAAAAACATTATTATTCAATTCATATTTGCCCATCAAAAGAATTACAAAAAGAACCAATTTAAATTTTTTTATTGTTTACTAAAACTATACAATTAGTACAAAGAGATTATATTCGAACTAAACATTACAAAAGTGCATTAAAGCTATGTCCAACGTGCGCAAATTAAGCCAAGTGTCATGAACATATACACTGGTTTGGCCATGGAAAATGTGTAGGGATGCCTTAGGTAGGGGCAGGGAAAAAAACATTGTCCTGAAAATCTTAGGATTAAGGGAAGAAAAGTTTGTCATATTGTAAGACATGTATGCCATCTTTTCATCAAGTCCAGTCACATTTAAGGACGTTAAACCTTAACTCAAGACATTCACTCTGCAAATATTTTAAACATAATTTAAACTTGTACTAAATGTAACATTTGATGATGTTACATTATACTACCCCCCATACTAATCTTCAAGTAATTACTACACCATCACCCATACTAATCTTCAAGTCATACTACCCACTCCGTATGAAACCGAAATATTAATAAACTCTCTGCAATCAATAAAATGTGCATGTACTTACCCTTTGTATCTTCTGGCTAGAACAACCTTCAAAACTGGACTATACTCGCCGCTTCCTAAATTGAAGAGTGGGACAAACGAGCCCTGGGGTAACTGCATTTGATGTGTCAAGCGTACGAGTCAGAATGATTCCAATGGAACTCAAGAATGATGCTCACAACAGTACCGGAATTACGATTTTACCTTCCCCCTGCGGGCAAGATGGAATCTTCTACCTAGACAGCGTGGGATGTGGAACGTCACCGACGTATATCTAGTCAAAATGTTAGTTTTTAAACACTGGCGGACGTGATGGAGAGAGGCCAGCCAATCCAAGCTTGTTCGATGGTGTACGTGCTGACTGTCATCCATCGAAGTGGCCGATGGGACGTCACTGACGTATATGGACAATCCCCCCCCCCCCCCTTTCAAACCCAGGCGACTAGAAATAATATTTAAGTTCGGTTATTCTGAAGATGAATCGACTAGTAAATTGGACGCCTTCAGGAGAAGTCATGTCCTAGACTATTGTATTAGACGCCGTCAGGCTAAGTCCGGTCCTGGACTTGACATTTTCAGGATGTTTTTCAGATTCTCTATATATTTATTTCATCGATATTATTTTAATAGACTTGAACTATGGCTTGTTAAAATTTGAAATTAAAGTAACGTATTTATTGGAATAAAGCTGAATAGGCAACGTAAACTATTTGCTAAAATTAATATTGTTTGTAATACTAAATTGTATAATGAGACACCTAGTTTTTTCCCCCTCAATCAGGTGCCAGTGTCAGTGAGGTCACTGAATATATCAGATTGCCATATCTTTGAAACTAATTTTTGCTAGAAGTATTTTATTTGAATTGTTTGAATTTTAGCTGTTAATGTCAACTCATCTTTTTGACGATGTTTTCTTATTTTGAATTGTTTGGTAAAGTAACGTAAAATTTTGCTGATGGATTGATTTTGACTTTGAATATTTTCCAAGTTATTTAATTGAATTTAATTATGGTTTATTTAGACTTCTTTTTGTAAATTAAGGTGCGGCAGAAGGGAGCGCAAGTATTTTTAAGTTTTTATAAAATTCAATTTTGTTGGCCAAAATAAATCAAATATTTCCCCAGTAGAAACATAGAGTTTTGTTTTCAGCACATGCTAATATCAACAGATCTTGAATATCTGTCAACGGTGTCCTGGAATTTTGTCAGAACTTTTTCTCTTTGTTTAAAAAGTTTTGACAAAATTCCAAGACACCGTTGACAGATATTCAAGATCTGTTGATATTAGCATGTGGAGAAAACTAAACTCTATGTTGTTACTGGAGAAATATTTGATTTATTTTGACCAAAAATATGAAATGCTATAAAAACTGTAAAAATACTTGCGCTACCTTTTGCCACCCCTTAAATAATTTTTACTAACAAGTAGGGATCTAGTTAACGTCCGTAGTTGTGTCAACATTTAATAGTCCGCGGAGTTTGACTATGGTTTGTAAGCCAAACTCTTGTTTTCCCGAAAATATCCATACGATATTAAATTTAACTTCCCTTTTTTTTGTGTGTCTGTATTCAATGTATCGTAGCAGACAACTTTCGTACCAATTTCAAAGATGCCCATTAGGCTCTTTTCTTTTTGTATTCAATAATTATTTGATTAGTTATTTATAAAGTAATTTGCTCGGATAGTCAACACTTTAGGTTGTTTTGTCAAAATTCACTGTTGTTAAACTGACATTGTGTTGTTGGAACGAGTGATTGTCACTTCCAGACTGACCTAGTTGACCTAAGAACATGTTTCATGTTTGGAAACATTCACATGATAGTACTGCGCATTTGTTTAATATGATTTTCAACACAACCCCTGATGGATTTTTGAGGTCATGTAAATTATTGATTAAATTGTTATTATTTTAAATAAAATATTCATATATTGTTACAAAATTGTTGCTAATGTCTTTCTTCTTTATAACTTATGTAGCTTACCTCCACTTTCCTTTTTGTCTAGTGTGACCTTAGCTAAATAGGGAGTAGAATGGGTGTTAACATAAAAATACTTCCCATTCTTCGTTAAGATAAGGCACCAGAGGGCGTCGCTCATCTCCTCAAGTGTGTTATTTTTTAATTCGTCTTGGTTTATCCTATTCAATAGGCCTGGTAACAGCCTAACCTGATGAAACTTTTTATTCCTTGCATCTCTTTGTGACTAATAGGTCAAATTGCATCTTATCCCAAATGGGGTAGTTGAAGGGTCACCAACATTCCAAACATAAATGTAACTTCTTTAAAAAGTAATATAAATATGAGTTATATCCATCCTGTTGTGGTTTTTCTATTTCACTGTAATAGGTGCCAGCATTAAATTTAAAGAATGTCCGTATCTCATTACATTAAATCGTTTACAAACAATTTCAGAAGTGTCAACAGTAAAATATTGAATTCAGTGGATAACGATGTAAAGCCTTCAGTTTCACTGCGTCATTTGGTTTATTGTTATATTCAGGTAATTTCTTATACTTTTCATACTAAGAAGGATTAATGAATACAATAGCTACCATCTCCCATATTAGCTTTCTTTTCTATATTTTCACAAACTTTTAGATATGAATCTTGTGAATATATTTGTTTAATTTTCTTCACCACGTATCATTATGGCGGTTGTACTAAACATGCTGTAGACTATAGGCGATTAATTTTATACCTAATAACGTGTTAACTTTTGTATTCAGAGTTAACTTTATAGCCAAAGCCAAATTGGCCAGTACAGAGTCTACACTTTTAAATAAGAATTCTCGCTATCTTTTTGAAGACCAAACGAACATATATCCTAGTATCGTAATTAGGATGTGGAAACTTGTCCAAACATCCTAAATTTACTTTACAAAGGAAGCATTTATAAATTTTACAACTTCTGTGTTCGCTTACAATCCATATTTACGTGTTATTTGTTACTCATCCATCTGCATGAAAATTTACATCGTAAGTCAAAAGGTTTGAAAGGGGCCATATTGTGTGTTTACCATAATATTGGTAATCTATATTTATAAAAGGCAAAACCCACTCACTCGCTCATCACCGTATATCCCCGACCCTGGGCATGGAAACTTTAAATTGGCCGTGAAGGTTCCTTTTAGTCCCTAGACAAGAAATAGGACGGAGTTTTGCGAAATAGGACCATTAAAGATTAAAAGGGGGTGTTGAAAGCTTTCAAAATTTACTTATGTATCTTTAAAAGCAGTGGACATAGGTAGAGCCTTGAAATATAAAATTTAGTTTCCTTTATATAGTTGAGATAGACGTTTTTGAGGGGTTTTCAAATTTTATCCCTAAAAGTATGGGAAGGGACAGAAAATTGTACAAATCACCGATTCACTAACTACCTATTTTCTCATCCCCAGGGTCAAAAACTTTTAATTTTGCTTGGAAGGAAGGTAGTAGATTGCCTCATACAACCGTAAATATCTAAAATTGGGAAATTTCAAAATGGGTATCAAGGAGATGATGGACCTATAATTTGAAAAATCTTTTTAGCAGAGAAGTAGAGTGACAACTTCAGACAACCCAATATATCTTAAAATTTGAAATTTTTAAGAGTGAACTAGAGAAAAGGTGTTGGAGGTTTCAACATTTAAAATACTATTAGCAAACAAATAGTTCCCAGTTTGGAAAAAAACTGAGATTTTGCAGACGGATAAAAAAAAACCACTTCAAATAAATATAAGGGGCACAAAAAAGTAATTTTTTAATTAGATCTCTGTGAAACGGGTTGGGAGTGGGCGAGAGAAGGCCTTTACAGAAAAAACACTTTTAGATGTGGTAGAAAGTTTAAATTTGGCAGGCGGGTATAAGGTCAACTCCACTATCGTAATTTTAAAAATTCGAAATATCTAAGTAGAAGTTTTAAATGGAAAACGAGGAGGGGGGTTACAATTTCCCAAAATAATATAAACAAATACTTTTTTATATTTTAAGACTTAAAAACGACAAGAAGGTATAATGAACACTCCAAATCGTCATTAAAGTAATAAGATTTTAAATGGCGAAAATAGGGATGAGGATAAAGAAGTGTTGAGTAAAAATAACTTTTTATAAGACAGATTAAATTTTCCAGGAATGAAGAAGGAATACCCCAATAACATAATACATTTTAATTTTACTATTTGGAAAGGGGCTGGTGAAATGGGGGTTTTCAAAATTTCCAAAACTAAAGTAATAAATTACTTTTCAGTGTGATAGAAGATTGAAATTTATCAGGCGGGTATAAGAACCACACCCAAACAACCAATAAGGGCAAAGCCGGGTACTTCATGGAAATATGAGTATAAAATCAGAAATTACAAACAATCATGAAGTACGATTTATTTGGGTAGAACCATAAATCTATATTTTGTCCAAGTTTAAAAGTAGTACAATAATAAGAGTTGAGCCACAAGGTTTAATAAATATAAAAATGTGTAAAAACTATAGCTATACGATGGCTATGAAGCAAACAAGAGGTGTTAATATAACATAGTGAATTCCTCCATATAAGCCATCGCGTTTATTTGATATAATTTGTTCCAAATCAAATTTGTAGCGTCATGTATAACCAGTGCATTGTTTGAATAAGATTCTATACTATAGATTGGTGTATCGCAACCGATCTGGAAATATTAAAAGATTGAAATTCAAATTTTAAAAATTAATTGAGCTTAAGCTGGGTTAAAAATAGTAAACAAACTGAATGTTTTCCCGTTCGGTCAATGTGGCTAGCAATTTTGAAAAGTATCAAAAATACAAAAGTTGAAAAATAGATGGTACTATAAACCGCACATACTTTCTCTCTCTTACTCTTAAAATAGAGACATTCACTAAAAACTGGTAAGATTTGTGAAACCAAATTATATATATTGTTGCAAAAACATTTCACAAAATAACATATTGAAATATTATACAAAGTTACAGAAAAATTGAGTAAAGAGGAGCATCTCTGTCCACCGAAAAGCATAACAATCCATTTTCATTATTTAAAAGTTATTATATATACAGTAGCCCCATGGCTTCTTTGGTGCTGACTGACAGCTCACAGCTGACAACTGACGGCTTTAAAAGCTACCAGACCAAATTATCTATCCTACGACAAACCATATGATCTGCAAGAACATGTGGTTAGCAGCTGTCACTTCTGACAGTCAAAATTTAGGTATATACCTAAATGTTGACTGTCAGCTGTGAGATGTCAGTCAGCACCAAAGAAACCACGGGGCTACTGTATTTATGTATATATGTTTGATTTTTAGCTCAGAAACTATTGGATTTATAAAAATATATTTCAAACAAAAGAGTTAATATTCAATAGTACTACATATTTACAATAGTAATTTATTTCATATTTCTAATAGATGCGTGGATATGATCAAAATTGGAATTTCTGCCTATGTATAGTACTCTCAAATTCATTTTCATGTATAAAAAAACTCCTATATTTTTGTAATGTTAAGTGGTGTCTAGATACGAGATTTAACCAAACTTGTTAGAGTGGTTTTTGAAATATCTATTTTATTTTTTCTATTTTTGCCTTTCGGCCAACTACCCTTAATTTTAGGGTTCAATACCTAATCCAAAAAATCTCAAGGAGATTTTATGAAAACCCTAGCCTGATCGGTAAAATGATCTCGGCTCTAGTTCGAGATACAGACAGACAGACAGACAGAAGATGGTATGGCAGCAACCACTTTTTCTGTTTCAGGCTATCATGGCATGAAATGTTGACATTTATCAAAATCTTTAGTCCTTTTTATTTTACGATCACAATACTGCTCTCTTTAAGGTGTCGAGAGAAAGTATAAAGTGTTATTTCTTTACCATTTTACATTAATTTATGCCCTAATCAAAGGATCTAAACGTGATATTTTCATGGATATTTTTGGATGTATTTGTTTAATAATTATTAATAATTTAATTTATTCAATTGTTAACATTTGTCTAAAAATACACTTAAATCTACAAAAAAAAATATTTTGAGGATAATTTAAAAGTAATTAAATCCACAATTTTATTATAATCTTCAAATAATATTTTTACTTTAAAATCAAGACCGGAAATTAAGGGTTTATACGTTATGATAATTATAGTGTAATAAAATTTGAAAAATGATTGAAACATTTAGAAAATGCTATGCTATCAAATTATTAAATGTATCTAAAAATATTATTATTGTTACTGTTGTATCGTTAAAATACTTTTCTCAAAGTTAAGAGCTGAATAATATATTCTTTGATGTATGAGTAAATTAAATTAGTTATGGAAACAGTTTAAATGTTCATATTATAACCGCTGATGATTGTTAACTACAATTTATATGACTGTGTGTACAATTGTACACAGCACTTCGTATCTTAGCAGTAACGCTGTTTTTCATCTTTCGAGTCATGCTGTACATAGTTGTGGACATAGTTGGCTAGTGTTGTGCTCTAGTAATAATTATTGAAACTACTAGGATCATATTTTGAGAAAGCATGTTTTGACAAAGAAAGTTCATGACCGAAAGGGATCAGAAATATGTCAAAAGAAACTTTAATATATTTACCTGAATGGCGGTAGCCACAACCATTCCAAATGTTATGGAGATTTGAAGATGTGTGGGTGGAAACTCTCCAAGCCCTACCACGTTGCTCATACATCCTAAGAACACGAGAAAACCCGTCCCGAGGAACTCTGCAAGGGCGATATTCAGCACAGTCCTAACACTGTCTTGGCCAAACACTGTTCCTCCTCCCAAGAACTTCTTTCTTCCTGCAACAAGGACAGAACATTCTGGAATTAATCGCCGCTAATTGGTTGCACTCGCATTGATTAGTTATTGAACAAATTTATATTTTATAAGCATGCTATTTATTGGGCTTTGCACCTAAACGCTTCATACGTCCATATATATATATATATTATATATATATATATATATATTAATGTACGTCCACACACACACACATACATATATTCCAATATGGGTACACTGTGGTGAAATATACGTTCTTCAAAAATACTTTTACGTTTATTTGGTGTGACCACATTAAATTTAAACTATGAGTTCTAAATTTTTGTATTATAACCTTTAATGTAAAGCCCAGATTATTGCATCCATCCGAAATGTGAATGTGTATTATTTACCCCAGATAACGGAAGAGTAGGCCTATATGTTTTTATATGAGTGCGCATCTGCATGTGCACGATGAACATTGCTAATTGATGGCACGTGGTTAAAACTATGTTCTGCTTCCCCATCCTATATCCTGTCCCCTTGAACACTACTGATAAAATGTTTTAACTCTCTTCCTCTAGGTGAGGGCACAATTACTTTCTAAACCTAAATCTGATTTATTTTTCTCACAATCTAAGCGAATATCTATGTTGTTTTCTAAAACTAATAGAAAAGGTTCATTCCTGAAAGTAGTGAACACCAGAAGGGGGAATGCTTGATGCCTAAGAAATGAGGAACAGTTTGGGCTAATGGATCAGTTGAAGGATAGTTAATTCTTGTAGATAGAGGTATCCGAACAATAATAATATTAAGAATAAGGTGAATCAGGGTGATAAATGAACTTAAGAGTTATAAATAATAGAGGTGGTGCGAGCATACTAATAAAGCTGGAAGGCCACTATATGCTAGGGTAGCAAGGCAAAACAATACGTGATGCAGCGGCTGTTCCCACACTTGACGTGGCAAGGCATGGCATCAAATTAGTTGATCCCCTTTTTCTTTGCCCCGAGGAAGTTCCATTTCTAATGTGGTGAATTCAAAATGTATGACAGTGAGTGTGAGAATAAAGTGTTTCTGATAACCCTGAGGAGGAGGAAACGAGAGAGGTAAAAACCTAGGTATATGAGATGAACTCCATAAGAGTAGTTTTAGTGAGCATAATCACTTTTTCTAAACCACTGGAGATACAGAGAGAAATTTATAAAATAATTTAGAACGTCTCGAGAAAAATTTTAAGAACTCTTGAATCTGATCAGGCCTCTTATCGAACTTCAAGACACCAAATTCCGTGAAGCCATTACACCTCAAGTGAGCTATCCGAGCCCTCCAGTGACGTAAGGAATCCAATATCACCACACCTTGTTCCTTCACTATTCGCCCACTATGATAAAGGGTTGCAAAGTAACGCAAGGCACCACGGCTTCATAAGTTCCAAGACTCCCTGGCAATGGCACTTACTGCGGCTTGCTGCAGCTTTCCTGTTGTGGATATGTTTCCATTTGCTTATACATATTATTCTCAAGAGACAATTTTCTCTGTGCCATTCCTTGCCGTCCCTTGATTCTCCAGCTTAATAGATGACGTATAGTATGGAGGTAATTAGTAAAATACTTGAGCCTCATGGCTTACGACACAACAGCTTGGATTCTAAAAGAAGGCCACTTCAACTTATGACACAAAAACCTGTCTCTTGATGAATGAGTAAACAAATGAGTGTGAGGGCATATGAATGTGTATATGGTGAAACATAGATACCTGGATCCATGGAGACAAATGAATGTTCAGACAGAGCTACATGTATAAAGATTCGGAGAATGTATAAATGCAAGGATATATGAATCTATGGAAATGTTCAGATTTTGATACATGTATAGTAAGCCAAATATACATGTAGAGACCCGAAGGATTCCAGAAATTATGCACACAAAAAGACCACGAAACTATTCTAGGGACTGTACAAATTGAGACACTCAAACAATCTCGGTAACTGTCTAAACAAAGATACTATAAAACTATTCAATAAACAGATATACATGTATGGTTTGGAAAGAGAGATCACCAATTCAGGGCTCCGGAAAGTTTTATGATTGGGAGGAAGAGGGTGGATAAAGTGGGACTACGTTTATGTTAAGCTAGGTTGAGTAAAAAACACATATGATTACGTCAATCTAACCCAGCCCAATATTCTATTTTAATCTTTTTTAATGCTCCTATTTTTTTTACTTTCTCACATAAAGTGAAATTATTGTAACTGTGGAAATATTCTACCACGATATTATCATAAATATTTATGTTTTATGTGCCACCAAACCCAAAAAGTGGATATTACAATTCCATATGCCCCCTTTTCATCTGTCTGTACCTGGGCACAGCTGAGGTAGTATCAATCAGACGTTAAACTTAAGTCAAAGTGCTAGTAATTCTCAATTTCACACTCTTAGGTTTCCTACGATATAATAATCCAAAGTTTCAGATTTCTATTGATCTTGATTTTGGAGTTACCCGAATCAGTGGTCAACTGATCTAAGGCATTCGATTCTGAATACAGGCAAATGTAAAAAAAAAATGCCTGGGGATACATCTTCAATTATCCTTGTAGCCTACTTATACAAAGTTTCTTGTTTTTAAGTTACTGCGTTTGCATACAAATATATGTTCTAGCCTATTTTATTTATATTATCATTTCGTTTACTATTCTAGAGCGTCAGATTCTTTGTTATGAGATGAATAATCTGTTTGTCTGAATAATTATCTATGTAACTGTAAGATCTAATCAATCGTTATCTATACGTAATTATTAATTGTCAAATAAGCACAATTTACCTACTAATGTGAATATGAAACAACCAGCTAAACTATTATTTCTTTTTGGATTTAAGATTGAAATGTATTCTTTATTTTTCTTTGTATTGAATGTTGATGTTGCGATCGAATTAAACAGAAAACAAAATAATACATATTAAAATAGTTTATTATATCACAGATAGCTACCAGGTTTCACGTAGTTTACAACATCATTTTTGACAACTCGTCAGGTTTATTGAGATTTAACACGAAAAAAATATATCTTATGTCCGCCTTGATAATATAAAAGCACTTGAGTAAAAGTCTGTTGAGATAGTTCAACAGTTATTGAGTTTATCGTAAACATATAAACACAAAAACAATGTCAAAATCTAAGGACAAAATTGGAGAAGGAACAACGTGACTATTTCAAATATTAAAATTCCGTGATTTTTTGTAATCAAATCACTTTTTTAATTTATCACTACCATATAGGTAGAGAAAGTATTGTGATCGCCAAAAAAATCGAAATTGGAATTTTTATGAATTTCGACGTTTCGTGGCCCCACGAATCCGAAAAATTATTTTTGAATTTCCGTTGGACTGTGCCTCGGAGTAAAGCCTAAACGGTTTTACTATCGGGCTAAGACTTGGTATCTAGGGTTTTCATAGGGTTGCCCCGAGGGGTTTTTGGAATTCGATATCTAACCTTAAAATTAAGGGCGAAAAAAGAAAAAAATAGATTTCATCAAAATCGGCTATAACGATTTTGATTAAATTTAATTTACAAGCATTGTTCAATATTATAGATAAATGACTACTTCCAATTTTTCGTCAATATGACTTTAAGGGTTCCAGTCTGATGCGTAAATTTTCACTTTTTATCAAATCCCCGTAACGCTTAGGGATATGAAATTATTTATCATCGCAAATATGTATGTATATTTATAATAAACATATTTTATTTGAAATATAGATTTATAAAACCAATATTTT
This sequence comes from Timema cristinae, assembly GCA_039000515.1. Classification (NCBI taxonomy): domain Eukaryota; kingdom Metazoa; phylum Arthropoda; class Insecta; order Phasmatodea; family Timematidae; genus Timema; species Timema cristinae. Next base: position 54,151,821 of record JBCFYV010000012.1, read on the forward strand.
TCAGGGTATACCCAAATATTTATATTTTTTAACTTTTCGAAAACTTTAGTAAAGTATTGCAACCGTCAAATAAATCTAAACCGATATGTTGATGGATGTCGACTTTTCATGACCCACCGAACCCTAAGAAGTGGTTTTTGCAATGCCGTTTGTCTGTGTGTCTGCTTTACCCTAAAATTTAGAGTAGTTTACCAAAGAACGAAAAGAGAAAAGATTGTTTTTCTCAAAATCGGCTCTAACGATTTTTATTAAAATTCGTATCTAGGCGTTGATTAAGATTATAAACAAAATGGTTACTTTTATATTCTCATGAAAATGACTCTTAGGGTACTTTACAGAAGCGGAAATTTCCATATCTCCGCAACTATATGAGATATTAAATAATTTATCATTGCAAAATTGTAGCACTATTAGAAATAAATACTTTTATTTGAGATATATATTTATAAAACCTATAGTTTCTGAGATATTGGCAAATATATTAATACAATTTTGTGAGCTTTAGTTGTACAGAGATACTACTAATGTCTTAACGCAATAATTCTCTAATGCCATACCGTAATTAAATATTAGAATATTTCAATAAGTTGTTCTTTTTTCCTTTAACTTCGTAGGGGAAATGTTTATACAATAATGATTATTCCTTCATTTTAGGCTCAATAGTCAAAATTTGCATTTTTATTGGTCAAGTATTGGTGATTAAATAGCAATATATGCTTGGCTTTGCTAGTGTGTATTATTTCGTTTCACATTATATTACGAGTTCTGATTAAATATCTCCATTTTTAAGAAATATAGCGAGAAAGTCCTTGTGGATTTCCGTACCATTTATTTTCGTCTCTATCGTCTGTGCTATAAGTAAGAGATGAGAGATAATATAATACAATTAAAAACTCAGAACGAATCATCATTGGAAGTTGTAAGTAACTTTAAATAATTGCCTCCAAAAAACAATATTTTATAAAAGTTTAATAACATAGTTTCTAATCCAATTCTATTATCCCGTACCAGTGTTCACATGATTTTAGGCATCAATCTCGCAATATACTTAAATACTGAGGGTGAAGAGTTCGGGGTTCAAACACAAGCCAGATATACCAAAGGATATTTTTTCAAAATTGTTTTACACTCTTTTTCAATGCTAGTGTGGGAAAAATGTTCTCTAAATTCCATATTCCTCATCACCCCCCCCCCCTTCCCAACCACCGTTCCCATTAGAGTGGAATCTGAAATAAGTGGGTAGTTCGGATGGGTAGAAAGTCGTCGTGGAATATGTATTCAAAAAAGCCTATTTTATATGGTTAGGGAGGTTGACCAGGTGGTCTAGGGGTAAGGTGTCATACTTCTGTGCTGGGGTCCAGGGTTCAATCCTTGGTCCCGGCACAGATTTATCTGATTACCAAACCCTTCCTTTACCTCTGAAAAGACGTGTATTAATCACAACTTGTGAATGTGCGGAGTGCCAGGCTTCCACCGTGGTTAGGATCCCACGTTAAACTGTAGGTCCTTCATTTCATCTCACAATCACCCTACCATTACACATTAGCGTAAGTGCATATAGCCCGAACGGTTAGTAAGACGCGGTGCTAATAATAATTTATGGTAGGTATGTAAAATGTATAAAGTGACGTTCTACAACAAAAAAAAACAACAAAAAAAAACACTTCATGCCTCGTGCCTGGTTTGGCTACTGGAACTAAGGCCATGCTAGTAGCTTAAGTGTTTAGTTTGCTGAAGCAAACATGAAATAGTTTAACTGGCAGTTTCTAAAAAGTGTGTAGGAATTATAATTGTACTGCACATGAATACTCAAATGCTCTACATCCATGTTTCGTGATATGTCAAAGTTTGTTTATAAAATTAACTATATAATATTTACCGCACAATTTAACTTCCATTTTAATTAGAACTTTTTTTTCCTGCCGGTTCAATTAGCCTACTCGTTCGGGCTACACACATTTATTATTTTTATTATCTTGCATTATATTAAAGATATAATTTTTTTGTATAGGTTTAATACGTTTTATAAACAAAAAAGTAACTTTTTTTACGTGTATCACATCTTAGTAACCATCTGGGCTTTCATAACTTACATCTATGGAGAGGGATGAGGAAGGTAGAATTTATTAAGCGTATTTGTGTGGAGGAATAGAGAGAAACATTTCAAGAGAAAAAAAACAGCCCAGCATATCAGCTGGGACTTAAACTGCTTCCTCCTCATCACTGGCAAACCCTATTAGATGAAACTGATTGACTGTCTATGTTGCCACAGGCAGGGCAGTGAAACAGAAATTTAATTTAATAAAATGTAATATCATTAGTCGTGATAAGATCAACTCCATAATAAATAATTATAAATGTGAATGAAATACTATATGGACTTGGACTATTAATTCGAACCTCCTTTGTAACGATGACCAACTTTAGAGCTAGTCTGTCTAACAGTAAATAGCTCTTACTATACTAGTTTGTTTGTCTGTCCTTATACGTATATGTCTGTTATTCTGGGGCTATAGTTGAAAAGTTGTTATGGCTATAATTAAAACTTTATATTTAGACGTTAAAGAATTATACCACAAGGCGAAATTTGTATTTTAATTCAAGGTAAAAATTAGATATGGTAAACAATGACTGATTTTTGAAAATTCAAAATTTCCCGAAAATTTCTTGCACAATTTTGTTCAAATTGGTTATTTTAGAAGCGTTTCATACATATATATATCATTTTATATTTATATTTTTTTTATAAAAACTGGTTTAAGGGTAGAAATGTTGATCCTTTCATTATTCGGGCTACTACTCTTCCATTTTAAATTTAGTATGTTCAGACTTTATACTCTATCCAAGCGGTCTCTTTACCTTCTTGTCAAATTGATATTTTCTACCAAACCAAAAAGAGTTTTTGATTAGTTTTTTAAATCTTGAGTCCCCCCCTCCCCCATTTAATCCTGAGTTACCCCCATTTTCCAATTCTTATAATTGCAGTAATTCCTTTACCTGTTCACCAAGTTCAATATTATAAAACACCAATAATCTATGTTTTCTAATATTTTTAAAGATTTATACCACCCCTCCCCCAACTATTTCCCCTCTCACCATTTTTATTTCACCAAATCCCACATATGAATTTTAAATTTAGGGATTTATCTGCTTAGGAATCTGAAGTGGTATGATCGAGTTTTTTGTAGTTTTTCAATGCAATTGACTGAAACTGGTCGTGCAATTGATCCATACTTGTAATTTTCTATCTCACGTATTTCCTGGAGTTCTATTTTAAAGTTTAAAATTTGTTATACTTTTATTGGTATGCATAGATAGTCCCTCTAATTACCTGATAAATTTTAACTTTCCAACCAATCTAGTAGTTGCTTAGATTTATATGTATAAATATGTGCACATAAAAATCCCTTTGTTTTTGACGAAATAATCTAGCAATTTTACAAATATATTAAATAAATAAAATAGTAATATGCCATTCATGATTTGTTATTCCATTGAATTAAAATAAATAAATGGTACAACACTAATTTTAGATACTTACTCATATGTTCTGTTATAGTGTGTAACACAGTAAACTACCCTCAAATAATAGTTATCTAGAAAAACGAACAAACATTTTGATTTATTATGTAAAGCACTCCCTAAAACTTATTTTGAACAAACTTACAATAACCCATTTTTGAATGTTTAAAATTTTCAAAAATTTATGTTTAGTAAATTATCCTTAATTTTAGGGTTAAAATAAATATCTATGTGGACTAGAGGTATGATCATATGACAATGGAATATCAAGTTTGAATTAAGCCCATCAAACTGTTTCGACTGTAGTCCTGGGTACAGATCAACAGAGCGAAGAACAAACAGATTGACCGACATGGGGACAGAGGAATAGTGTAAAATTAACTTTTTCGAGTTAGACAGTACATAAAACTTCAAGTCACATCATAATCTTTAGAAGGAAAAAACTTTTATGGTTACAATATTACAAATAAGAAAGTATTCGAAAAATCTTTATTTAATTATGTTCATGCATAATACGCAATGAGATATATATACAGGAAGTTTAAAACATTGTTCAGAACTTTAGGGTATTGTAGTACTCATTAAAATTGATAAAAAAAAATCCTAGCAAACATAGGTCTGCAAACCAACTCACACAGAGATCCGGGCAATTTATTATTTTTGTTTGAAGGTATCAGTGCACATCTGGTCTGAAGAATACTTTGTGAACAGTTGCTGTACTTATACCATATTCAACGATTGCAGGATATCATTCTCCCTGATTATCAAGTATGGGTGTTGTGTTGCCAATGGCTTCTTGAAAAAAATTAGCTATGAATCCAAGTATTTTTTTGCTGACATTCTGTGTACTGATGAGGCTGGATTAGTTAGAGATGGCGTTGTGAACTTTTATAATAATCATGTATGAGCAGACCAAAATCCTATTCTCGGATCAAGACACCAAGAACGATATTCAATAAACATTCGTTTGGGGCCCCTCCAAATATCGGAGCTGTGCGTGCCGCTGAGGCAAAGATATATTGGTGCCTTTCCCAAGTCTGCAAGCCCAAAATTTGGGTAAAATAGCGACTCCTCTTGCAAGCACGAAAGGTTTAAACCTAACGGTGCCAAAGTAAGCCCAGACCAGGGGGATCTCGTTCCGCACCAGCAAAGACCACTGAAAGCGTCAATGACGCAAACATGAAAACAAGGGCCTCAAAGATCCACGTCAACAGTGTCACCTTTCGCCAAGGGATGTCGGTAGGTAAAAAAAACCTACCAGATGGCTTCTCGTCAGACTCGGAAGACTGGGTCACACGTTTATAGAGTGTTGACAGCACGTGTTACTCCATGGAAGTTGAGAAACTATCTTCAGGCTCAGACCTCTCTCTCGTTGATGGGTGACGATTAGAGCCAGGGTTTGAATGATGAGTCAATTGGCTTTAAGACCATAAGGCCCTGCCGAAGGAGGATGGCCGACAATGCCCAGAAACTACCGGGGAGTAACCATAACCATTTAGATGGTAGCTCTGGTGATGAGAGCGAGAGGAAGGGTGGCCTGAGCCAGGGTGCGCCTTTGTTTGGCCAAGGTTGGAGGCGGTGGAAAACAAAATGTAACAACGCAAGTCACTCCTCACCCCAACAGGGTACTAGTGGTGGGTAACATCTTGTTAATTATAGAATTATATGCCTAGTGTGATGACTTAATTTCGAGATAGTTTTAGAATTTGTTCAAGCATTGCTTTTATCTAGGGATATACCACTGTGTAGTATTTTGCTCAATATCTCAACTCTCTCACTGTCATGCCCTTTACTAGGTAATTTGCTGGTGATTAGATGTATGTGTCAGTAGAGGTAGGCCTACCATATTTGGAGTGTGTCATTTTACATGTCACTCATCACAAGACATTGTTATGATAATCAAGTCTCGTATATTACGGTCAGCAGGACATTCAACGTGAATGGGAGAATCTAGAACCGTGTTCAGGGTATTGACTGGCAAACCCAATGGGAAGAGATCATTGGCAAGACCTAGACACAGATGAGAGTGTGATATCAGAATGGATCTGATAAAGATAGGATGTAATGAGGTTGACTGGGTAGAAATAGCTTGAGATAGGAAAAGGTGGCACACTTTTGTAAGTGGGACAGTGAACTTTCAAGTTCCTAATGGCATGGAGTGAGCAAGTAATAAAATAATACAAAAATAATAATCATATAGTAAATTAATGTTTAAAAAATGTTTTTGTATTTTATAAAAGTGTATTCCTATAAGAATAATACTGTTCATTCATTATGACTAGAGCCCGTATTTTTTTATTTAGTAATACATATTTTAATCCTTCCAATTAGAAATATAAAAAGCAAAGTGTAGGTGAGTTTGGAGTTTTGGGAGTGTAGTTTCAGTTTTAACTTTATGCATTTTAAAATGTATTAATGGTTCATACATATTTTTGAATATATTACATAAATTTACATATTTTCCTTGTTTTCTTGTTGTTGTAGACTATTGTTTTTATATGTTTCTTTAGGGAAATAATTTTGATGTCACTTATTTTCAGCAACTGTACTTTCATAAAGGAATTTATACAGTGAAGGGAAAAGCAGTGAGCAAAGTCCATGTCTTCAGAGAGGATTACAGTTGCCGTAACGTAACTTTGTGTTAATGTTTCTCGTTGTCATATAGGGGTCCTCAGAAGCACGTCTTACGTAAAGCGTGTCAGTTTGTATAAACACAAGTTAACGAGCTGTAAAAGCAATAATTCTTCTATCTTATTAGCGCATTTGCCCGCTGTTCTTTGGTCAGAAGAAGAAACTGATACTAAGCGGAGAGGCAAAGAACAAATGACGAAAGCGGAACTCCAAATATATCAATGAAATGTAATTTAATTTGAAGTTTGGCACCATAAATACGGCTCATAGTACAGTCTTTGAAAAGCAAACCAGGCCAATCATATCTTAACGTGTAAGTGTAGTATTAATAATGATAGTAATAATAATAATAATAATAATAATAATAATAATAATAATAATAATAATAATAATGTCAAGATCAAACATTAACCTCAAAAAGTGAGTTCTAGGAAACTGATTTAAAAATATCTGGAGTGGTCTGACATTGACTTGTTTACAAAGAGCCGGTAACAGTGGAAATTTCATTGGTAGTTCGTCATATTTCTATGATTTATAAACCAGTTATATAATCGAACCATTTAATTAATATGAAATTTAAGTGGAGTAAATTAAACTAATAATTTAATAGAACACGTTAAAAAAGTAACTAGGCCTATACCTTTGTGTTATTAAGAAATGTTTTCCTATTATTTTCTTCAGAAATATGCAGCCATAAAATTAAATTTAGTTTCAATAATATATGTATGTATTATTAACGCAGGGAATGAAGGTTATGCAATGTTACGTATGTTCACATTACTAAATATTTTACTAGATATGTTGACTTATTTTGCTACAAATGTATGTGTACATATTCTGTAGGTTAGTAAAAAGTTAATCCATGCTCTAACTATGACTTGTGAACTCAACTGAACCACTCTATAATTTACATACATCATGATAATCATAATCAGTATATATTTTGCACTTACGCTGTGGACTTTGTTCGAATGTCAGGGCCATTTAACATGTCTTATCAAAGAATGCTTCTTTAAAACATCTCTCACTTTAGAGAGAATATTTATTTATCTTTAGAAAGACATATATCATAAAGAGAGAGAAAGAGCATATTTTTCTTTAGATATACAAAGAGAGAGAAATGTTACATAAATACATAGCTATAGAAAATAATGCAATCCCTATTATATAATCTGTATCATCTTTATAAAAAAAATATAGAGAAAGAGATACAGAAAGAACTATAAAAAATTGTACTTTTTTCTATCTATCTCTATATATCTATATGTATGTGTGTGTATGTGTGAGTGTGTGTGTGTGTGTGTGTGTGTGTGTGTGTATAAGTTTCCACCAATTAGTTGGTTTCTTCTCCAATTTCTGAAAAAAAAAGATTGAAATTTACATTTTAGCTATTTAACAATTAATGCATTACTCTCTTAATCATAACTACAAACGCACCTAAAAGCGCTGCAAGGACCTGTGGTGCAAGGAAACTATCTCCGTGGGTATCTTAAACTTCATATCACCTTCCTGAATAAATGTTCTGTTGCCTAGCCAACCAACTGACAGAGATATAACAGGATCGATTGTAAGAAAGACGTCAAAACACACAACAATTGTTATATTGACCAACGACGTCAGCTTCCAGAGAAAATAACAAAGGTCTTAATAGTTCTCATCTGTCAGAGTGACCTCAATATGACCTCTAATACCAAAATGACACCTCACAAAAAATTAAATCATATTTCTAATGTTTAGTTAATTACATTCCTCTAGGTCTAGCCACTTAGCTGAAACTATAACAATGTTTCTCTCTTCACAACGAACAGATTAGAAGTGGTTTTCTGTTGAACAGATTATCTCCTTTAATTATACCATGATAGGCTAGGCATGGTGTTATATGTTTTAGAGACAAACTATTTTCGTTGTCACTCTACCAGAATAAATATATTTGTCTTCTCTTTCTCAAAGGATCTTAATTTTACTATAAAATGACAATAGCAAATCCTTAGAAGATGCTTTCCTCAAGGAAAAGACCAATGTCACTGCCAGTACTAATTTGGGTACTAACATTATTATGGTGTCTAGGAGATGTGTTTACTTTCCCTACCAAACAGGTATATTAAGAATCTTCTATCATTTCGAAGATGATTATTCCACCACTATGCAAGGGTAAGATTATTAATATTCTGTTTGTTAATAGTTGTAAAAGAAATCTCTACAAAGCTACTCTTAAACTACCTTGTCACTTAGTATTATTATTATTAGCAACGCGTCTTACTACCCGTTCGGGTTGTACGCACTTACGCTCATGTGTAATGGTAGGGTGATTATGAGATGAAATGAAGGACCTACAGTTTAACGTGGAATACGAACCACGGTGGAGGCCTGTCATTCCACAGATTCACAAGATGCACTAAGTATTGATGTGAGATGTATTCCTCTGTCTATCGTTTAACCTATAGTGATATCATTAATCGTGGACTTGAGCAGTGATTGCTTCCATTTTTCTCTCCTAATTTACTTTTCTATCAGTAAGAGTGCATATGTACAGTGTTTCTTTGTATATTCGTATCTCTTAATGTGTTGCTATCACTAATCGTGGACTTGAACTTTGATTCCTTCCCTTTTTACCTCTTAATTTACTTTTCTAAAACTAAGAGTGTGTATGTTGAGTGTTTTGTTGAACATTTACTAGTCGAACTTCCTGCCACTAAGCGTTGATAATTGTGTTGTTCCTAGATTTACAACTCATTATCTTGATTGTATTACGAATAGGGATTTTGAATCACCTTTTAAAAATACATTTTACTACTACAGTAATTAGTGTTATACTAAAGTTATTGATAAAATTATATATGTATCAAAAGGGAAACATGAATATCACGTGACATTACTCCTGATTACATGAAAGTAGATTTATTAACATATTCAAGCTGCCAAATATGCCCAATTTATAATAAGATTGGGTCGCAACTTCCTGTGCTCATCAACATAAGTGTGTCACCTGCTTTAGAGAACTCCAGTGGCAATGTAAATGAGGACATTAAATGTGAAGTGTGTTAATCTCTAAGCTGTCACTTGTGACACCTTGGAAGATAACGGGACTAATTAGGAGGGGATTTCTTGGTGTTGGTATTGTCTTAGATGTGTCTACACGTGTTAGGAAACTGGTACAGGTGTATTTGTGATCAATCAAGTGTTCCGCCAACTGTGTTTACATGAGAGTCTGTCTAGAAAGTCGGAATGAAATACAATAAACTCTCATAATACTATCATATAACCTACATTTATTATGTTTTTCAAATTTTTATTCGACGCTTTTACATCTACATTTAGATAAATAATTTAATAAAACAATAACTAAACCTCAAAACAAATAATAATATAAATATTTTGCGAAATCTGTACACGCCTTCATAGAGTTTGAAAGTCGGAATGACTCATTTTATAACATATTTTATGTACCATTAATTTTATGGCATTTAAAATAGTATCACTGCTGATTAAGGAAGCAAGATAAGTAGCTAAAATGTTATCAGAGTCACAAATATTGCTTAAGATAGTGCAATTTTTAATCAACTGATTCAGTCTACATTAAAAGTATAAATACAGGATCTGGTAAAGGAAAATAATTTAAAGAATAATACATTTCTAGAATTACAGTATATTTCCAAGACATCTCCAACAAAATATTTAATTTTAAATTTTATAAAAATAAAAAGCTTAATTTGGTTGCTATTTTGAACTGTCCCTGTGTATTTGATAAATAATAGATCTTCTAAACACTCCATAAAATGTGTAGCATAAGTCTGTATTTTTTAATTTAATTAATTTACAAGCACATAATATTATTATTATTATTATTATTATTATTATTATTATTATTATTATTATTATTATTATTATTATTATTATTATATTATTATTATGTGTTTGAAACAAACTACTCTATTTTTCTTCATCTACCGGAACAAAATGTATATTCGTTAATAGATAGGACCATATTTACAGCAACAGGGTGCTAGTTTTAACAAAATCAAATCAATTTTTTTTTTCATAAGATTAAATATGTTTATAAAATGATCAAAGTGAAGTGAAAAAGATTTAAGCTAAAATTCATTTTGTAATTTTCAATTAAATAGCTCTAAAACCATTTATTTGAAAATAGATTCAAAATTCTGAGCAATGTGTTTATATGTTTACGTTTGTTGATTGACGTAAATATAATAAATTGACAGCTTAAAAACCATTGTTAAGTTGTGCTTAAAGTGTCGTTGTATGAACTTGATTTCACGAGAGACCTTGTGCTTCAAATGTTATACTAAAACCGGATAATCAAACCGGTTCAGACTTTTTTTTATAATTGTCTACCCAAAGAATGATTACAAAAAATTTCAACTCTCCACACATCTAGTTTTGATCCAGTGGATTATTTTAAATCTAATTCCTATCTACAGAATCATCTAATCCAGTGGTTAAGTCATTGTGTGTAGACTATCTTTGATTAAATGAAAGCTTGTCGATAACCTAAACAAACAAAAAAATCTTCTCTCACCTTTATTGTTTATCTGTTGCCCTGACATTTTCTGTCAATCCGTCAGTACGCTCCCCTCAAAAACAAACAAAAAAAAAGTACGAGGAATCCAAGTTACCGCGGCAACGATCTCGTATCGACGCCAACAATCTTGTATCGAAGCCGCTTCTCCGAGCTCGGTTTGAGCGCGACTAAAGACTTGTTCGGCTGGCGGTAGCTACGGATGACTACCAAATGTTTGTGCAGACAACAAACCTCTCTCAAATAGGAGAGCCACTCTTTACGTTATGGAAATGATAAGATGTGTGGACTATGATCGGTAGGCCTAACACACACTTGATATTATTTTATTTTTATTGAATCATTGCCAAGTTTTGAAGTGGGAATTTTTAAAAGCGTGGGGTTTTATTATTACATTGTAAAAAAGAAAAAAGCTGTAGCTAGGAACAAGTACTTTGAATATTCAAATATCTGAGTCCTTAAGTATATTCGAGGTTCAAGGTTTCGAAAAAAATTTACTATTCAAGATTGTAAAAGTTATTTTAGCCTGATTTTTTACTAATTATTTTGATACGGCTTCTTAGATCAACATTGCTAGAGGACGTTAAACCTAATGACTATACTCTATAACATTGATTTTTTGCTTAAATAAATGAGAACTCACATTATAATCCAAAAATGTTTTCATATTTTATTCACCATCTACATTTTCTAAATCAAATAAAAATATATTAACATATTTAGAACTGAAAAAAAATCTTATCAATGTAGAAAAATGTATTTTAATGTTTTTAAGGTTTGAATTAGGATTCAAGCTTCAGGATTCCTGGGTAAGTTGAGGACCCGAGTTCGAGAAAACCTGCATTCGATCCATTTATATCTATAACACTGCGTCTTACCACCCATTGGTTTCATACGCTTATGTACAAATTACACTAATGGTTTTAGGGATTAGGGACTAAATCTATCTAAAACCATTTTGGAAAAACCACCCTGACTACACCCGACCGAGTGATAGATCACCCGACCGATATTCAAACCTCTATCTTCCCATCATCGGCAGTCTAGTTTACTTCATTAGTAGCGCGTTAGACCAAGCAGCGACCAGAAGCGGGTATCCCTTCAAGTTTTTAACTATTTTTCTGTGTATTCAATTCGAAAAATAATTAAAATACCATTTCAGTAGTAACATACTAGGATATTAAATACATGATTACTCTAAAACCAGATCAGTGAATTAATTTTTGTTATTTTAAATATAATTAGTTTTAAATGTTTCAATATATTTTAAAATAGTAAAATAATGTAATTGGTACCATACTACTTTTTTCCGTCGAATATTCCAGATTATCATACAACGAACGATACGACGCCTGGCCTAGCTAGCTGTATTATCTACTCAAGTTACGCGTTATCTGTCCCTGGGATAAGAAGGGCCTTATGTTGACGTTTGTTTGTAAGCTGTGAAACTATCATCATGCCACGAAATTTTGAATAGAATCTTAATAGACAAAAACAGTTAAAATGAAGTGTTTCAAACGAACATACTTAGTAATAAGTTTATATTAGTCCTATGTGTTTTATTAATTATTGAGTGGTCTAAGATAGCATTGTGCTTGTGTAAATATAATAGAGTGTTTTTATATTTTGTAACGGAGATAATTATCGTAATTAAAAGTATGCCCAAGAAAACAATGTCAATAATTTATCAAACAAATTAAATCATTGCTATCATAATTTGATAACATTTATTTTAGTTGGACATAATAACCGGTCGACAAAAGTAGGTCATAGATCTATGACTCCAAACGAGTGATTGGCTGATCTCATCCAGATCTATGTATGTGGTATAGTAGTAAATAGCTATTGAGTATATTCAATTTCAATTTCCTTTTTTATAGTGCTGGGAAACAATCGTGAAACCTATGACAGGCCAGCACTGAAAAGTACACAAGTACCTTACAAGCACGTATAATAAAAATATAAAAAAACAATTATAGCTAAATAATGATACATACTGATGAATAATTACAAAAATGAATATTAATATTAAATTAACAAAGCGTCTTAGAAAGTATTGAAAATCAGACTTTGTTGTCTAACAACCCTTGTGTACTGATAGACTTTTATTTAATATAACATTGTAACCCGACTCGGTGGCGTAGTTGGCTCACTCGCTAGTCGTGTTGAGCTCGACTGCTGAGGACGGGTAGATCGAGGTTCGAATCTCGGTCGGGTGAACTGGAGGTGGTTTTTACTAAAAGTTTTCCACTCTCCCTCCACGCAAATGCGGGTTCACTTCATCTATAAACCAACCTTCCCAATTCCTAATCCATTAGCGTAATTAGTACTTAAAAAAGCGTATAACCCGAACGGGTAGTAAGACGTGGTGCTAAATAAGAATATAGCATTGTAGTCCAATTTAGTGATAAATGACAAACTGGACATATGATTATAACACATAATCTCTCAGCTGTGTGTACTAATTATTTTAAAAATAAAAAAAATTCCTGGTTCATTTCCCTTGTTCAAGGAGTATTTTTCGACCGGCTTTTCGTATTTAAAATAATATATTATAGCGCCACGGCGTAATACCTATTCATGTTCAACGCATATGTACTAATTACGCTAATGAGTTAGGGATGAGTAAAGTTGAATTTAGAGGAGTGTACCCGCAATTGCGTGGAGGGAGAGTGGAAAACCGTTTATAAACCTCAGTACATCCGACTGGGATTTGAGCCCCGATCTCCCTACGCCATCCAGGACGTATCCAACATGAGGGTGACGCCTTAGATCATGCGACAGTTGAAGCAGGTCCTACAATTATAAAGAAAGAACTTTTTAGAAGAAATTCATTTTCGTGAAGGTTGAGAGTGCAACCATTTATGAAAAAAATATCTCAGCACACCTTGTCGAGATTCGAACCTCAACCTTTCTGCCACTTGCAAATTATAGAAAGCGAGATTGATGATTCTATCCATGTGTCCACCTGTGTTGGAAATAAATTAATTTTGATTTTAACCCATATTGGTGATCGCATGGTATAATGTGTCACTATCGTGTCCAACTGGATTGCCTATTATGGTGATATTGGGGTTCGTATCCCAGTCGGTTGTACTGAGGGGTTTCTTTCTTAAATAATTTCTCACTTTCCCACCATGAAAATGCGGGTATATTTCCTTTAAAATCCTGTTTTAATTATCCTTATTCCATTAATGTAATTAACATACGCGTTTAGCCCTAACTGGTACTAAGACACAGGGCGACATCTGGGAAGAAGGTTGGGGGGCGGGTGGGGTGGCAAAGGTAGCAACTGCCCTCGAGCCTCATACTCCAGGGAGTCCCATTTCCCCGGAAAAGAGTGAAACTCATTTAAAGTGAGAGTTCTAAATTTAATTGATAATACAAACAATAGGTTTTCTCTTGGCGATAGAATTCCAATCAAGATTCCTGAAAACACTATCTTTATGTAATTTGCGATCCAAGTTAGTTGAATAATGTGCTTCAATCGAGCGTTTAGGAGTTGGTCAAACGATAGAGAGAGGATCTGTAGTCAGTTTTGAAGAGTGAAACAAAATGAAGTATTACAACTGTCTTCTCTTCTCAGAGGATTTCAAATTATTATTATTATTATTATTATTGTTATTAGCACCGCGTCTTACTACCCATTCGGGTTATACGCACTTACGCTAATGTGTAATGGTAGGGTGATTGTGAGATGAAATGGAGGACCTACAGTTTAACGTGGAATCCGAACCACGGTGGAGGCCTGGCATTCCCCACATTCACAAGATGTCTTGTCAGAGGTGAAGGAAGGGTTTGGTAATCAAATAAATCTGTGCCGGGACCGAGGATTGAACCCCGGCCGCGATTTCAAATTGAATATGGTGTTTCTTCATCCACTGCACAGAACATTTTGCGACAGTTATGTGAGAGTGATGTAATCCAAGTATTTTAAAAATTAGCAATTGTACTTCGCTTGTATTTGACATTTACAATTTCAAACTGAGAAGCTAAAAAGTCATTTTCAAACGTGTATTTTGTGAAGAACCAATTTCGATCGTCCATGATACAAGGAAGATTGAACTAAAAGACGGTGATTTTTCAGAACATGACCTTATGAACAACATTTCATTTGATTCACTTATTATTATGTTTACTGCTAAGAAGGCGAGAAAGAAATTTCTCTCAAAGCCTAGAAATCAAATCCTGATTCACCTGAAGATTCCGAGGTCCAAGCTCGAGTCTCCTGACATCATTAAATTAGGTGAAGAATCATCTGATGACCCACAAACAAATAATATAAATGTGAGAATTAGCCTTGTTAGGTATTCAAGTACGATCAAGTAGTGGAATTAGCAGCTATCATAGTTTCACAGCACCATTAAGGTAGTTAAAATGTGTATAGCCTAGTCGGGTAGTGAGACACGTTGGTAGATAGTTATATAAACATACACACAATTTAATTTAATCATGAGTGACCTGATGGTCTAGGGGCAAGGTGTCAGACTTCTGTGCTGGGGTCCGGGATTCAATCCTCGGCCCCACCATAGATTTTTCTGATTGCCAAACCCTTCCTTCACCTCTGACAAGACATCTTGTGAATGTGTGGAATGCCAGGCCTCCACCATGGTTCGGATTCCACGTCAAACTGTAGGTCCTCCATTTCATCTCACAATCACCCTACCATTACACATTAGCGTAAGTGCGTATAACCCGAACGGGTAGTAAGACGCGGTGCTAATAATAATAATATAAATATTTATATATATGTGTACATATATAAAAATATGTTTTTTATTCATAAATATATATCTATGTATGTACAAATTTATATTTTATATGCATAAATTTATCATTTCATTATATGTATAAAAAGTTCCAAGAATATGCAATGATAAAGTTGTTTATCGAGTTAAACATGTTTTAAAGGTACAATTTCATAAAAATCGAGAATGTGACAAGAAGTATTTCTAAGACCGGTATATATAATATTTTATGTCCCCTTTATTAATGTCTGCGTAGTTAGCAATACTTTAATTAATTGTGTCTAGACTGTCCCTGAGCCACATAGATAAAAAAATATGTCCGCTTTTAAAGTCTGCAATGTCTCTGAACATATTTTATTTGTTAGCATCATGTCTTACCAGCCATTTGGGTTATACGCTTATGTACTCATTACGCTAGTAATTTTAGAGATTAGGAAATATGTATATATATGAAGTGTACCCGCATTCGCGTGGAGGTAGATTGGAAAACAATTTAGAGAAAAACCTCTGACAGTACACACGACCGAGAATCGAAATTCGATCTCCTCATCATCGGCAGTCTGGTCTAGTTAGTGTTACTAATCTCAACGTCCATAAATATAGAGTTTTAGTAGAGAATGTAGCTCAAGAAACAATACATTTGCGTGTTTTTTTTATTATTATTAGCATCACGTCTTACTACCCGTTCGGGATATTCGTAATTTGCGTAGTAATATGGTGTCTGGCACTATAACTGTATTAAGGTTTTTGTGAGAAGAGCTGTATCTCACAGTCACGAAAATTACTAAAACGTATTTACTATGTTCTTACATCAAGTCCCATGATCTATAAATGACACTTCTGATCAATACAGTTATATTAATACCTATAAAAACTAATAGCATTGATAATATTAAGGTGGTAACTTATTAATTTTGACCGCAAAAAAAGTTATTATTTTCCTAAAGGGCCTTCTACCAACATCATAATATATTATGAAAGTCCAGGTTCGATTCATGGTGCTTCCAAATTTTTCTGTGAAGCACTGGGTCGTCTGGAACTCAAACTCATGAGGACAAATAGGTAGCTACTTGAACGAAAAAGTAGCGGTTTGGGTATATAAAACTGAGACTAATTATCTGAAGGTCTGTTGTGCTGACCACATGACACCATCTATCCACATAAGTCAGCACTATCATCGTCAATAGAACGTGGACGCTCGGTCGGTATGGCTCGATTTTCATTTATTCTCATTCTTTTTCCAAAGTAAGTAAGATAATTTTTTCTTCCGGTATTGCCAGCACTGCCTATCAGTTGTAATTCATCTATTAGGTGACCAGCCAAAAGTAAGACTCTCGTGTTTGTATAGTCACGTGTTTATTTTCAAGCCCACAATCCTCGTAACTGCCCCCGATTCTAATCTCTACATTCCCTATTATTCAAGAACTGATGAAAACACAACAGTGCCAAATATTATACTAATTTTCAGTAATTTTGTTGGTACCATTATTCTGCCAGTTTTATATTGATTTCTGTATAAAATAAAGAAGTGACCAAAAAGTAAAACATTTTTAGATAATTTTTTATAACTTTACCAAAAAATATGGGGGACAGGGATATGAGAATTTGATGACCTAACAACGGAGGGTGTCAGCGAAAAATATTGTGAACCATTGTTCTAGACACAATCAATGTTCTAAATGGTGTCGAGGAAGACCCTCCGAAAATGATGAAGCTTCATAAAAAAAAACATTATAATTTCAGCAACAATTTCACACTTGAATCTTATTCACCCTACCACCAGGCGCAGATTCAGGGGGAGGGAGGTCAAAAGGTCAGCTGACCCCCCTGTGAAAGTTAGAAAACTAATAGAAAAAACAAAATTAAAGTTCATGTTTTAAAAACAAAAAATACAACATAGATAAATTACTGACAAAAGCTCTAAATATCTTCTAAAGTCATCCAGATTTCAAAAATTTCTAGGGGAGGACAACTCCAAATATCTTTTAGATGCATATCATTTTGAAGAATTTTAAGGTGAGGATCACCCCCCAAATAGTTTATAAAAACCATATGATTTTAAAGAATTGGAAACCTCGGATGACCACGGTTTAACACATACATAAGATCAAATATAATGAGAAACTATTAAATGGCTTTAGACAGAAATCTAACATTGTAAGTAACAATGTTATTTATAACTATGACCCTCCTGTGAAAATGATCTGGTACATCCCCTGCCTACCTCCAAATAAAAACCTTCCGACACCTCTGATCTTCATCCACACCTGCCATTTATATGTAATTGTGCATTTTCCCATGATAATCACACAGGCAGAGGTGAACTAGAAGCTTTAAATCTACCAAGGACGACAAATATAACAGCCTTTTACCACCACTGAAGTTATGCTTCAGTGTAAGATTCATACAATACTGAAAATGTGTTTATATAGTAGTGAAGTATCTACATAAATATTCTTAGTAAATTTAAATGAGAACAAAACTGAATTAGCATGAACATAGTGTTAAAAATAATTGTTATAATCGTGAGCTCTTCCAGAAAAGTGATCGATGAATACTTCGTTGTTAAGTGCATCTAAAACCTCAGTTTCTATTGTATAATATGAGCATAAATGTTTCAAAATGGGTGAAAGTTAATGATCTGGGAGTCTATTTGTGATCATATATTTACGTTTAAAAATAATCCTGCACAGTATGTCCGCAAGTTAGCTGCTTTAGTGGCCGAATGATCTAAGGCACCATTTTAATGTTAGACTATTTAAGGCCGAAGGCAGGGAGCTCGGGTTTTGAATCCCAGTTGGATTTATTGAAAGTTGTTTTTCAAAATAGTTTTTTTACTATTCCTTTACGTAAATGCGGGTACACTTCCTCTATTTTCAAGATTCCTCATCCCTCTCATAAGAGTTATTATTACATGAGTGTTTAACATGAATAGGTAGTAAAACGCTGTGTTAAAAAATATTGTGTAAAATAAACAAATTGATATATGTTTGCCTGAAGATATGTTATAAAAAAACAAGAATAAAAAAAATTAACAGCCCATTTTAACATATTACACCATCGTTGATATTCAAAAAATAAATAATATCTAGAATGTTGGTCAAACTCACAAAAACTTGTATTAAAAATGATAAAAACACTCATTTATAATTATATGAAAAGTTTTATTTTACTTTAGAGTTTTGTCAAAATAAAATCTTTCATATAATTATAAACACCTGTTTTATTATATATTTAATGTAATCTTTTATGAGGGATATTGACCAGAGTTCTAACTATTCTTTATTTTTTAAAGAGACCGCTCCCGTAGGCTGGTGGTCATAGTTCCTGGCTACATATTTAGAGGTCCAGGGTTCGATCCCCGGCGCTTCCACCATTTATCTGTGAAGCAGTGGGCCTGGAACGGTGTCAAACTCAACTTCGTCAGGACGAATGAGGAGCTACTTGAATACACAATTAGCATATCTGAATCAGAGAACTGAGATTGACAGATGGAGAGTTCGTTGTGTTGAACACATGACACCCTCTATCAGCAAATGTTGGCACTATAATCACTAATGGTGGCGACCGCTCGGTTGGTATAACCCTCTTGAGGTCTAACACCATGGAGTTTTATAGTGTTCTGTAGTTGAGGCTTGTGATAGGCCAAAGAAAAAGGAGCCACAGAGCTATTTCCCGGTGCACCCAGTACACCACTGCACCTCTCAGCCTCTGTTGACTGTTGCGTGAGGTGCATGCTAGGAGAGCTTGTCATACAAGTTGCAATTTCCCACATTGTGGATGTTTACTGCATACAATATCCTTGAATATAAAATAATGTCTAAGAATAACTCATTGGTCAGTGTGAAGGCGAGCCCCCATGCCATAAAGGTGCGGCCTTGATATATACACTTGTAGTTAATTGAAGGTCGTTTGGATCCGCAACCTGTCTTACATAAATTACAAGCTCCTTCTAATTATGTTAATGCAATAATTTATCTACAGTTTGAATCAGGGAATCTGTGTACTTGGGAAAGACGATGGGAAGCAAGAGTATTCACTACATTCCCATTCGTCTTTTGACAATTTGAAACAATTTACATACTAATAACTTATTTAACGTGGGGAAATTATACTAATAAATATTACATATCAAACATCACGGTAGTGAAGTGTAGCCAAGATACCAGCAATTATTTTATGCTAGCAGCAGTCCTTTCCGCTCACTTCATCTAATCCCTTATACGAAATTTTATATTTTACTTTATTTGACATCATTGTTTAGTATTTCTATATTTTCTAATCAATTTGTTTAATTTCATATGCCAAATATGACGACGAGTCATCAACATATCACCAAATTATCAATTTAAATTTTTATGTTGGGTTCAACCATTTCATTTTCTAAGATTATCTTATTTTTTTTAAATAATAATAATAATAATATTAGCACCACGTCTTACTACCCGTTCGGGTTATACGCTTTAAGTACTAACTACGCTAATAGATTAGGAATTGTGAAGGTCGAATTAGATGAAGTAAACCCGCATTTACGTGGAGGGAGAGTGGAAAACCATTTATGAAAAACCACTCCAGTTCACCCGACCGAGATTCGAACCTCGATCTCCCCGTCCTCAGCAGTCGAGCTCAACACGACTAGCACGGTAGCCAACTACGCCACCGAGGTGGGTCCTTTTTTTTAAAAAAAACACACAAGTATACACACTTACGTCATAGTATAGTACCTACTTATTTTATTAAAATTTTCGCCGTTCCACCGAAATAGTTCCTACTCTTAAACTTTCAAGTAGCTTACATTCTACCACTTCTGTCATTCCATTGGTCAACTATCTATTAAAATGAAACACGGACCACAAAGTGGTTTTTGAAAAGCTCTGCACTGCCGCGATGTAACAATATTGCTAACTCATATTGTTGGAAAACTGAGGTTACTCTTATACAGCATTAAATATGTATAAGCACTAAGCGAATACATTAATTCTTACATACTATTTACACATATTATGTTAATATTTAGGTTACTTCAAGGGTGCTTATCAAAAATATATCAATAACGGAATTACTTGGTAGTTGTTGGCATTATCTGCTTCGGTGGTCTAAAGAACTACTCTCGAAGTAGATTAGAGTCTAGATTGCCGATGACGGGATGATCGAGGTTCAAATTTCCGTTGGGTGTATTGAGGGTGGTTTATCCGAAATTGTTTTCCATCCTTCCTCCATGAAAGTGCGGTACACTTCCTATGAATATATCCTTTTTAATTCCTAAATCCAATAGCGTAATTAATACATAAGCGGATAACGCGTACGGTTAGGTAAGACGTGGTGCTAAAAAAAAGTCAAAAGGCATTATGCAAATTTGAACCACTACACCATTATTGGTTACATTGCTTGATTTCATTTCACATCTGAAAAAATAATATAACCGTTTGTACTTTTTACAAAATTATAAACATTGACTATCTCCAAACAAGTCAAAAACATTCTAAGATGGTGTTTTATTGAAAATTTGTAGTAATATAAATTACTGACCAATATTGGGTAAACGTACATAGGGATATTGAGCTTGTTCACAGTGTTTTTATTTCACAACTTTCAATGGTATACTAACAATAATTTCAAAGTTCACATTTCCTTTAGAAGTAGCCTAAATGAAAATAACAGATATTTTTAGGGCATTTGTCTAAATGTGTCCCGAAAGGAAAGCCGGATTTTTAAGGAAACCCTGATATTTTATAGGGAATTTTAACAAAACTTTTTATATGTTTTAATGTTTGTGTAGTGATAAAAATATACACGCACACAAATACACATTGTATTTATATGTATGCATGTCGTGGGTAAATGCCACGGGTAAGGTTCGAACCCAAACAAAGTGAATATTATCCAGATAATGTTGACGTTATCCAAAATACTTAGATAATGTTGAGTAAGAGGTGATTAAATAATGTTTTTCGAAGTTTATCCATATAATATTGACATTATCCATCCACATTTGGATAGTGCAACTTCTATGGTTGAGGTTAGGTTAACTTAGGTTCAATTAGGTGAGTTGAGGCTATGTTATATTTGTTTAAGTTAGGCTAGGTTAGGTTAGGTTAGGTTAGGAAAATAAAGCATAAAATGAGGCATTTCAAATTTTTGTGCATTGCTACGATCCAATTTATTGTCCAATTTCGAAATATTGTTTCAAAATAATTTTTTATTGAAACGTGCTTATTTTTTCAAATATTATTCCACGCTATCCAAGTTTTGCTGGCTAATGTCGATATTATCTGGAAAGTGTCGTAAATTAGATAAATTAAGTTCTATTTTTGACGCTATCCACTGCACCTGGACAATTCTGACATCCCCGATTAATCTCGACATTAACCAGAGTTCACTCACATTATCCGTAACATACACATGTATGTCATGCTTGAGGATACACATATAAATGTTACTATAAAAAAGTTAGCTTTGGCCGGAGCTTGAAAGGGATGTGATCCAGCAGAATAAGATATCTTTGGATCTGGAAGGGCCCTCAACGCTTATTGTAAGAAACTAAATAAATGAAACCGAAAATGACCATAGCTTCCAAATTTTAATTCCAGTCCTTAAATCTGAGATATAGGACATATGCCGTTTCAAACAAATAAACTTATATGAAGAGTTTATTTTAATAAACCTTTAAGATAACGTGTTGCTGTGAGAAATACTAATAAGCCGTGGAGATATTACAATATAGTGTATATCGCATGTAAGTATAGAATAAAGATTTGATTCTAAACAATACACATCTTCAAAAATTAAGTCTATAAACAGCATAAAAAAGTTAATATATTTCATTCCTACATGAATAGTCTTCTAACAATATTTATTAATATATATTATAATTTCTAAAAGGAAAATATTAAAATTTCAGCGTATTGTATAGCAATGTTATCTAGTCCTAAACATATAATAAAACTCTATATGTCTATACATTCGATTATCTCAATGTTAGTTTGTTGCTAGTAAACTCAAAAAGTATTCATAGGATTCTCTTGTACTCTTAATTTTTCAGAAAAAAGTATAATTTATATTTCATCAATATTTCTCATCAGCGAGTAAAGCAGTGTCAAAAAAATTGATTATTAGTGTGGTTACATTTGCGTATTAACAATTCAAATAGAAACTTTTAATGTTACAGGCACTTTTTTTATTCTACATATATTTTTTAGCCGTACACCTAAAACTGTGTGACAACTGTCACGGGTATCTTCAAAACCAATCAAAATATTAATCTTAAACTCAGAATAGGCCTGCGTACTCAAAGACACCAAGAGTGTTTTCGTTTTTTTTTACTATTATATTCACTACCCAACTCTGAATTTATGGACTCCGTTACGGTAAACATCAGGCTACAGTGAAATTTATTAATTTGTTTCAATCCACATAATAGTATTTCAATATAAACTAAACATTTCCTTTATTATTATCCATCAACTTCAGTTTTAGGGAACCTAAAAACTAAAACATTAAATAAATATTTCACTTTAAATTTATCACTTAGAAAATAACCCTTTATCAGTGTTTGAACTTGAGACTTAAAAAACTGGTACTCTACCCGAGTTCTTATTTTGGAAAAACATAGAGCAACTGAAATTATGGAAAGGGAAGGGGACTAAAGGCTGAGTGCAGACAGCCACTAATCTCACCATATGGGGGCTGGCCTTAAGCTTCCTGCCACGATTGCAGTATGTGTACTAAAAAGGGGGATTAAAAAACTATAAGGTTCATTTGAATTTGAGTGTTATTTAACTCTATATATAGTGTATAAACCTATTATCTTAATTTAGATTATTTTTATTTATTTTAGTGTAGTGTATACACCAGAATTTGTGATGTTCTATGAAATAGCTTAATTCTATTGATATTATGAAGGTAAATTTTATTTTACTCGATACATTCTATGAAAATGACCATTTAGAGCAGGCACTTCAATATTTTAAAAATTATACTTATTGCGTTCTTTTGTGCACTCAGTTTAGGCTGATTAATGTTTCGTTTCAAAGATTATTTTAAAAAAAAAGTATTAACGTATATTTGATTTGGGAGTGTTGCTATCTTGATATTGATGCGATCTTGATATTTTTCAAGAATTGTTATTTTTTATACAGATTGAAGCTGGATGTTGACATCCTTATTAGATGGTTTTTTATATATGTCTGTAGGCATGAACTGTACAAATACTCCCAAATATCCTAAAAATCTTGAATTTGGAATGATGATATATTTTTAGATAATCTTCCTAGAAACGTCAAAAACTCTAAATTTAGTATTCATCATTTCAAATAACGGATAGAATTAAGCCAGAAATATTGAAAATGAACAATTAATTTTCTTAACTATAAATAGTAAAACCACTATGTAGCGTTCATCTATTTCAATTATTTATAACCAATAACCTATGCTATGTCACTTTTCTGCCTTTTTATACTAGTACCAACAGGTAGGAGTTAAAATATTGTGTATAGAAAAGATATAACATACTCTTCAAAATAAATGTCGGATTTTAACACAATTTTTAACCAATAAAGGATTAATATATTTTAAACAAACATACTTACTGTATTGATATAAGAGCTAGGAAATTTATTGCCACACATATAAAAGTACGCCCTGTGGTTAATTTTATACTTAAAAAGAACAAAGTTAATCTATGGATTACTATGTGAGTAAAGGATACACCAAATTGTTTGTATGTATATACAGTAATGAATTATATTTCTCTACTTGCACAAAGTGACACATACGTACTCACTAGGAGTGGAGTTACTTATGAACACCATTAGTCCAAATAAATATTAAGGATGACCGCAATAATTATTCCCTGATTATCTTTTTTTTTAAATACAACACCTCACTCTACCACAACATATCCAGATGATACACAGTTTAACATAAACACAATGTAGTGAAGGAATACTTTAATTGGGCAAGAAAACAGGAGATACAAATAAGAAAGTAAATTTAAATTATTTATTTAAAATAATGTTTAAATAGACAATGAAAGATTATAACGAAGAAATAATATTATTTTCGTTTATATAACAGAGCAGAGACCTAGTAGATTGAGTCCATTGAATGGATCGATTGAAATAATACCATTCTAAAACAACAATATTAATTCTTTTGGTCAAGCAATTTGTAATTTAGTAACAATAACAAAGCTCAAAGAATATCCAAATCAATGTATACAGATTATAATTAATATGAAACAGGGTATAAAGTAGAAATAAACATTATGTGCCAGCAAAGCACGCCTTTAGAGGTGACAGAGAGCCTATAAAATGGAAAGGCCATACACAGTTGGAACGCCTAGATTATTAAGTCTATTCTAGTGACAATTGAGCAGTGGCGGCTCGTGTATAGGCACTGAGGAACTGCATCACCCCCTATTTTCACTTGATATTATCGATAACATTTGAAATAATGAGTCCTTTCTTCTTAAATTCCTTATTTATTTTTGTAGTACAGTATATATTCCTTAAACTTAATGTCAGTACTTCATTTGCCATCCCCCAGTTTATGAAAAAGATACAAAAATCTTTGTATGGAACTGTGCGCTTTACAGTGCCAGCAACGTGGTGTTTGACTGTTGTGCACACGCACACATAGGAGGGGGGAGGAAGGCGTGACTTCCAGGTAGAGAGAGCATTGTTGCTCTCGCAGTGCCGGTGTAAGCGGAAAACATTAGTACAGGATATTATTAATCTAAATGCAAGAATGACTCTAGTACAGCATCGGCAGGTACTCAAAAGAACGTTATCTATTTGACACCAAACCGTGGTCTAATAATCTTAATGTTGACTAGGTAATCCATGTTCAAAGATATTCAAACTCACACACCTAAGCTATTTACCAAAGCCTTCACCTCAACAACACCAGTGTTTTTTTAAACCCTATCTTAGAAAGTAAAAAATAAAGAAGGTTAATTAGCACATTATTATGTCAAAAGTCTTTGAATATTGAGATGGGCCTATATTTAATACTGGTTTGAGCAATGGCGTACCTGAGTATTTGACACCTAGCATAACCTAACCTAACCTAACCTAATAATAATTTATGTAAACAAATTAATAAACGTCCGAAAAGATACACTTATAAATTAGTTCTGATTTGTAATGAGGTCTGACTTTTGTCCAAACATACATACACACACCACACACATACAACAAGAATTCCTAAGGAGGGCGCTAACAAAGCACCACTAACTAAAAATTTCCTAGTCTAAAGATTTCCTAAGAACTACATAGTGGCGTTGACAAAGAGATTTAAAAAAACAAAAAGGGTGGAAATGACAGGCGGCATTAACAAAGAAATAGTACCTAAAAATTTCCTAGTCTAAATATGTCCTGCCAAACCGGCTCTGGCGTGATAGTAGAAGGAAGTTTTTTTTTACTAAGCGTGTGTTGTGCTTAAAAATCGTGTACTACATTCTTGAATGTGATAAAGTGTAGAAGAGTGTAGAATTAGATTATTATTATTCTTCCAGCTATTCTATTTGATTTTTTTTTTTGTTCTTTTATTTAACAGAAAACTTTAACCATGGCCTTGCATCCCCAAGAAATAAATTCTTTGACTGTAAGTGAACTTCAAAAGTCTAGGTTTTCACAGCAGTTTCTCCATGATAAAGTTACAGTTAAGAAAATATGCCTTCAACACCTGATATTCTAATATCTCAACCAGGCAAAAGCAACAAGAAGAAATATATTCGTAGCTTTAATTCTGAATGGTACCAATGGAAAAGTTGGCTTTGCAGTTGTGAAGTAAAAAATGCACTGTTTTGCTTCCCGTGTTTGCTGTTTGGAGGTGGAAAAGACCGTGGACAAAAGATGGTTTTAGAAATATAAACAAAATGAAAGAAAAAACTGAAAAGCGTGAGAAGTCAAAGAAGCACGTTGATAATGTTGTTTCACTGTCACTTTAAGGAACATAAGTATTAAAGAGAAACTTATACGACTTATACAGACTTTCAATCAATGAGCATAATATAAAAGTAAAAAGAACCGTGAAATTTTGTCCAAAATAATAGTCTGCATTTACTTTTGGGAAACTTTGAAACTCCCTTACGTGGGCATATGAAAAATACACTTCAGTAAATCCAGGGGTATTTAGAGGATTAGTAAATTTTTCGTCTAAATTAGATTCAGATTTGAAGAATCACTTAGAAACCAGTGCAGTCTTCTAAGGTGTTTCTAAGAACATTCAGAATGAGGTACTTGACTGCCTGCTACAAGTATACCATGAGGAGATAAGGACTGAAATTATAAAAGCTTCCTTTGTAGCTGTCATAGCTGATGACAAAACAGATGTTTCGGAACACACTCAAATGGTCCTTGTTCTACGGTACGTATCGAATGGAGAAATATTTGAGCGTTTTTTGGGGATTCTTTATTCCAGAAAATCAAACTTCAAATGGCATATCAAAACGTATTTTAGCACAATTGGACATGATGGACAAAAACTGATAGCTCAGAGATTTTATGGTGCAAATGTCATGAAAAGCCAAAAAGCAGGAGTTCAAGCAAAATTAAAGCAATTTATAGTAATGCACATTTCATTCACTGTTATACCTAATTGATGATAATTTCAAGTTTTGGTTGGAGCTTTTTCATCAGATTATACCTCATGTTGAAATAATTTACAACCAAATGCAATCTCGAGAAATTAGTATGTTTAAAGTTAATGAATATATAACAAATTTCAAAACTGCTATTTTAGAATTGAGAATTCTTCAAAGACACTCATGGCAGAAGCTAAGGAAGTGTGTGATTATATATGTGTTGATATAATGGACAGATATTCTTCCACTAAACACTTAGTAGCTTCTAAATTGTTCAACAATAAGTGCTTAACTAGATTTAAGAATGAACATCCCACAAAAGAGATAGTACTGACCACTGAAGCTTATCCCATGAATGACAAAGAAAAGCTTGAAACTGAACTAAAAGTATTCTATTGTAAGACTAATATTCATGAATATTGCAAATTAATTGAGCTGCTGAAATTAATCTTGGAAAATAATCAAAATGATATTTTTAGTGAAATTACGAAGCTGATAAAAATCCTCTTGACAATTCCCATGACTACATAAGAGGCAGAGCGCTTCTTTTCAACATTGAAAAGAATTTTTTTTAAATTAAGAAGCACTATGAATTTGGAAAGACTAAATGCGCTTGCAGTACTTTCAATGGAGAAAAATTTCCTCAATTGTCATCCAGAGATCAAGGAGGAATTTATTGAACTTTTTGCTCAAATTAAAACAAGTAGAATGGATTTCATTTTTAAATGAATAGATCAAGCTTGGACTGTAACAATTTAAGTTAAATTTTATTTTTATACGTGTTTTTTCTTTCCTTTTACACAATTTTAAAACAAAGGTTAAACATTTTCTGGAACAGCACCCCTACTAATTTTAGCTACGAGCTGCCACTGCAATTGAATAGCATAACCCCAAACAGTAATGGCTCAAACATTCTTATTATTTAAGGGCAATTAAAACCCATACTGGGACATACAAAAGCCGAGAGACCAAGAAAATACTTGGTGGACAAATCCCACTAAACCTAGTCTTGTTACTAAGGGTTCGAAACCTTAGACGGCTGAAACCAGCAGTCATCAATAGTTCTTTAGGAGCTATCCCTACTGTTCCAAGCTATAATAATGGTCAAACTCGCTTACTTTGATATTGGTATATTCATTCTGCAATAAAACAATGTTCCCTAGACCTACACTGACACTCTGAATAATATAAAGCATTAGGACGCTAATGTCTATAAATTATGATGCTAGAAAATAAACATACTGGCTCCTACGGACACTAAGCTGCAATAACATTTATTCACAACTTATAAACGTCCTCGTGAAAGTAACTAAGCTAAGTTTCCTACACAAATCTTACTAAAATAAGCGCCACATCCCAGAAACATTATATATTACCCTGAGGAAGTAAGTTACACCTAAACAAATTGCATTATTAAATTATAAATCGACTTTAAATAAATTGTCAGGCAACAAAACAAAATTTAAACCTTATTATATAAAAAGTCTAATCAGATGTTTGTCAAATAAAATTATCAAAATGTAACTTATAATTTCCATTTTCACATACATCAGTTAAGCGTTGAGCAGCAGGCAACTACAATCAAAAACGTATCAGCGTGTCTTCTTCAGCCGTTAATTGAATAATAAGTTCAATTTAGTGGGTTGAACACCTAAACATATATGAACAAAATAGCGACTGAAGATGGGGCGTGGAAGGAGAAATCTCATTTCCCCTGGCAGCGTTTTAGTTTAGTAGATAGGTGGGAATCTATCCCGTGATGTTTACTTATCGTAGCTAGAAGAGTTGACTGTGGTCGAGTGTTGCATGCGCTTGCGTGAGACCTTCCTTCTTTCTCATCAACTCTTCAATAAGGTTGAAGAAGTAGGTCTTATCTAATAGGTCATTTGAACACGACAACGACTCGGGAGTTTTACTAAGATTGTGCATGTAACCAAAATGTAGCTCACATAATATATAAACATATTATTAATGGTTTATTTTTGGTTTATAGGTCAGATATTTAGGAATAGGTAAAAAATGTATAATACATTATCGTGATGGGCTCAGGACTTTTAGTCCATCACAAAAACACGTGCAAGTATTCAATACAAAAGTTTAATAATGTATCGATTTACATCCCAATATCCATTGAGTGTATCCTATTGTTACTCTAAATGCTTGTATTTTATTTTCGTAGAAAAATATTCATATTATTTTTTGTTTATTTGTGTACTTGTATTATGATAACTAAATATCTTAAGTCTGATTGATTAAAAATATTAACAAAGAGATTTCGCTCGATTATTCTGGAATGTCAGATTCCTCCACAACATAATAGAACAAAAACTTTTACTTTCCTTTAACAAATCATATCTCCCTAAAACATTAAAAGAACGTAAACAAAATAAAATGTTTAAATATTTTCTTTGTAATGAGGATTGAATCTTTTGTAATTATACTGTCATATTGTTTCAATATATGGATTTGTTAGTTATTGTTTCAAAACATAGCCTATGCCTCTAATCATGTTTTGTCTTTGTTTTTTTTAATTGTATGTTCTTTGTTTTAATAATTGTCGGCATTTTTGTGGCTCCGATAAAAAGGACAAATTAGATAGTGTTTATTTACAACGATTCTTTATCTTTACTTAAATATTACGTCAAATTTATTTACGTTCGGTAGACAATAAGTAATATAATGGCGACCGTGACAGGATGTATAGGTGGAGATAAAGAGTTGCTGTTGTTTAAGAAGAAAGGGGCCGCCATTAGAACTTCTTTCACGAAGATTGTGAAGACTACAACAGATATGTTTTCAGTTGATGGTGAGAAGGACTTAGTGGCCATTGAAACCAATTACCAGCTGTTGCAAGGGAAATAAACTGAATTTGCAAACCTAGATGAGCAAATATTGAATAGCCTTCTTGAAAGTGATGCATCGGAAAATGAATTGAGTGCAGAAATAGCTAGTGCGGATATATAACAAGCTAATTGGGCAACTATGTGTATTCGTTTTGGCAGATTTAAGGTGGTACATGATACCGATGTAGAGCCCTCAGCCGGTATTCAAACCGATTATAGAGGTAGAAATTGTTCAAAAAGTAAGAGCAAACTTCCCAAGATCAAATTTAAGAAATATGGGTGTGACATAACAGAATGGTTAAGTTTTTGGAGCCAATTCGCTAAAATTGATGAAGATGAGGATTTAGATGCAGACGACAAATTCCAGTATTTGATTCATGCCACTTTAACTGGTTCAAGGACTCGATAAGTGGTTGAAAGTTTTCCTCAGACTCTAGAAAATTATCTTAAGGCTATACAAAGTTTGAGATCTCGTATCGGATGCGATGATTTATTGGCCGAAGTTTATGTGCAGGAACTATTGAAGATGTCTCTTCAGATTTAGTTGAATGGGATGCTGTTATCGACTATGTATAACCATTTGGAAATTTATCTGAGGGCACTCGAGATTTTGGGAGTCACCTCTGATAAGTATGCGGAAATGTTATACCCGAGGGTTGAATCCTGATTGATAGAAGATTTACTCCGTGTTTGGCAACGTAGTGGTGCTTCAGGTCAAGTTGAGGGGAAGTTGCAAAGCCTAATGGAATTTCTCTGGAGGGAAGTCGAACAAGAAGAGCTCATTTGTCTTACGGTAAAAGGTTTTAATATCAGTAGTGTAGAGGAAGTTGTAAAAAATAAGAGGAGGAATATCCCCAGCTATGGAGAAACAAAGGTATCTATCTACATCAGCCTCATTAGTAGATACAATAAATAGGCCTAGTTCAAACACTTCAATGTGTATATTTTGTAATGCATTAAATTTTTCTGTAAATCGTTCTAAGACCAGAAAATTGACCATAGATGAGAATCTAAAAATTATTGGGCAGAGTCACTGTTGTTTTGTTTGTCTGAAAGGTGGACACATTGCAAAGAGATGTAAACTAAAGTGTTTGATCTGTGATGGTAATACAGTATTCTACTTTGTCCCAAACTAGAAACTAGTGTTCTTAAGTCTGGGGATAAAGACAATTTGAAGAAAGACTCACCTGAAAGTACAAGGGTTCCTGTGGAGAATACATTAGCAAATGATTCTTGCTCTGAAGTACTTTTTCGAACTCTTACTATATGGTTGAAGGGGACAAGGGGTAATCGAAATGATAGAGCTCTGATAGATACGGGATCCCAGATATCAATATTCTGAAGGAAGTGGTAGGACAAATGGGATACACATCAATAGGGGAAGAACGTATTCAGCATGCTTTGTTTGGAGGAAACCAGTTAGGTGAAGTTTCACACAATCGTTTTAAATCCAGTTGGTAAACGTCAAAAACCGTTATGTATGTGACTTTGAAGTTCTTAATTATGACAAAATATGTTGGTCTGTGCCTTCCGCAAGAAAATATTTGTGTCAGAGAGTACTACAACTCTTAGGTATAGAAATAAATGATGAGGTCAGACCGGTAGAAGTTTTGATATGGGCTGACTTTGAGGGGAAAATAATCACAGGTGAAAGAGTCGTTCTTAAATGTGGTTTGGTAGCTATGAACACCTTTTAAGGATGGACGCTACTGGGCAAGGTTCCATGTAAGAAGTCACTTTCTCATACCATAAGCATACTTTCTTTGTTTGCTAAAGATATATCTATTTCCACACTCTGGGATCTTGATGTTCTGGGAATCGAGGACCCAGAGAAGCGACAAAGGCTGAAAGCGAATTAAAAACATTAGAACATTATAAACAAACTGTCAAACGGGATGTGGATGGTCATTACATGGTTAAACTTCCATGGGTGGATGGACACCCCCCTCTCCTTCAAATTTCACAATAGCTCAGAAGCGTCTGGAAACAACATTATGGAAACTGAAATCTCTTGAAGTAGAAAGAGCCTAAACAGAAATGTTTGAAGAGGAAGAAAGAGGGAATCATAAAAGAAGTGGTTAGTGCTAAGTGTAATGAGGGACATTATCTTCCATCAAAGAACATGGTACCACGAAGATTCGTCCCGTGTTTGATGCCTTTCAAAGATCAATTCCTGTCCTTCACTGAAGGATTGCTTAGAGGAAGGGCCGAACTTGATCGAACGTACTCCGTCTCTCCTGATTCGCTTCAGAGTGGGAGCTATTGGTGTTATTGCTGATATAAAGAAAGCTTTCTTGCAGATTGGACTTTGTGAAAGAGATCGAGATTTTGTACGGCTCTGGTGGAAAATACCGAGTGGGGAAAGCTTAGTCCTAAGACATGCACGTGTGGTTTTGGCGTTTCATCCAGTCCTTTTCTGTTAGGATCTGTCATTGAACACCATCTAGACTCAGTCTTGAGAGATTGTTAAAAAGGTTTTGGACTAGAATGTATTCTCAGAAAAGATTATAAAACTGCATAAGGGTTTTCATGTTGACAATTGAGTCTCGAGTATAGATGAGATGAGCGAGATACATCAGTTTATAAAAGAAACCAGATACTTTGTTGCTTGAAGCAAAATTTGAGCTGAGAGGATGGGAATATTCTGGCTCTAAAGTTGACAATAGTGAAGTGTCGCCTGTTTTAGGTCACAATTGGAGGCGTGTAACTAATATGTTGGCCATCAATTCAGCCTTTATTCCTCAAATTTATTTTAGAGTGTGACTAAGAGAAAAGTTTTGTCTGTTGCTCATAAATTGTATGACCCAATTGGTTTCCTAGCTCCAGTAACTTTGATCCCAAAACTGTTGATTCAACAAATATGGGCCTCTAATTTAGGTTGGGATGAAGAAGTTCCTACAAAAGAAAAGAAGAGGTTTGTAAAATGGACTATGAGACTTCAATGTCAGAACAAAATTGAAATGCCCAGCTATATCACCCAGAAGAACGCGAAGCATAGTCTTCACACGTTCTGCGATGCCAGTCAAGGTGCATATAGTTCTGTTGGTTATTTGAGATCGGAGACTAAACTTTGCATTGAAGTACAACTTGTTCAGGCTAAGGCTAGGGTAGCACCTATCAAGAAGACCACCATACCACGTCTGGAACTCTTAGCCGCTACTATTGGGGTTAGACTGTTTTCCTCCATTGTGGAACATTTAGATTTTAATGTGTCAGACTTCTGTTTCTGGAGTGATTCAATTACGGTTTTAGCGTGGATACAAAGAGAGGAGTGGTGGGATACTTTTGTACGTAATAGGTCTCAAGAGATTAAATGATTGATGGCAAAAAAAGACTGACACCACGTTTCAGGTCCACTTAACCCAGCAGATATAGCCAGTCGAGATGCTCTGCTAAGAAATTGATGCAGGTGAGATGGTGGGAGGGGCCTGAATGGCTCAAGATGCCTCCAGATCAATGGCCTATGGAAGTTGTTTCTGTCGGGGAAGAAGTTATCCACAAGTAAAAAGAAAACACGAATATCGTAACGGAAGGATGTGTCAAATTTCATATATCCGGCATTATTATTTTCTGATCATCAAGGTGTCACCAGATTGAATCACGAGACACATATCAAGGCAAACCATGTGTGATTGCAGGGTCTTTTGAACTTTCTTAGAGAAAGGTTTTGGATTGTAAAGGGTAAGAGAACCGTTCACTCTGTTATGAAATTCACTGTATGCAAACGATTTGCAGGTACATATTTTTTATCGGTCTGTGTCACCATTACCTTAAGAGATCGTGCGTGACACCGTAGTGTTTGAAGTCACAGGAGTGTATCTGGCAGGTCCACTTTACCTATGAGATGGAATAAAAGCTTGGACATACCTTTTTACGTGTGCAGTGTACCATACTGTCCACCTGGAACTAGTATCGGCATTGTCTTCGGATGCCTTCATACAGGCCCTAAGGAGATTCGTGGCTCGAAGTGGAATCCCGCCTGTCATATACAGTGATAACGGGACTAACTTTGTAGGTACAGCTAATGCTTTTCCTTATTGAAATGGGAGAAAATTAATGCTTTCAGCTCAGTACAACGAATTGTTTAGAAATTCAATCCTCCTGCTGCTCCATGGTGGGGCGGTTGTTGGGAGCGCCTTATTGGTATAGTGAAATCTTTGCTTTTGAGAATACTTTGAAGAACCCGGCTGAATTTTGGGGAACTGACAACTTTGCTGCGGGCCTGTGAAACTATAATGAATTCACGACCTTTGACCTATGTATCAGATGATCCTGACAGCCTGACTCCATTGACACCGGCTTTATTCCTTCAGGACCTCAAAGATGTAGGAGTGCCTGATTGTGACCAATTGGAGTCAACTGATCTGAAGAAAAGGTTTAGGTACTTGCAAAAACTGCGTGAAGTTTTGAGGAAGAGGTTCCGCAGTGCATATCTGGGTCAGCTAGCTGCAAACTCAAAGAGCAAGAAGGAATGTTCTTTAAAGTTTGGTGCAGTGGTTTTCATCGGGAGTGACAACCTCAAACGGCTGGACCGGCCCTTAGCTGTAGTATAAGAGTTGTATGCTGGACTTTATGAAGTTCATCGACTGGTTCGGCTGAGAACGAGTATTGGCACTGTCATGAGGTAACAGAATCAAACTCAATGCTTAAAGGTACGCGCTTTAGCTTGTCGAATGTGCTGACAGATACGTCTTTAGAAGAGGGAGATCAAAAACCTTCAAAATATACTTTTCTGGACAAACGGACCAGCAAGATATTTACAAATAATGAAATTATTACATTTTGTGTTTAGGTGATAAAAGAATAATGACGCTAATACATTGAACTTCATCAAAGTTATATTGTCTATGAAAATTCCTTAATATGTGTTGTTTTGAGTTAGAAACTCAAGGAGAGAGAATGTCATATTGTTTCAATAAATGGACTAGTTAGTTATTGTTTCAAAACATAGCTTGTTATATGTATATGCCTCTAATAATGTTTTGTCTGTTTTATTAAAATTTGTATGTTCTTTGTCTTCTTTGTTTTGTTAATTATCGGCATTTTGGGGGTTCCGATAAAAAGAATTAACTAAATAGTGTTTATGTACAACGCTTCTTTATCTTTACTTAAATATTACGTCAAATTTATTTACGTCGGGTAGATGATAAGTGACATGTACTCTCTTATGAGAATCCATTTTTAACAACGTATAACATATGGTGAATTGCTCCTACATGTATAACTAAATTAATATTATGTACTACCGTATATTACGTGGTACTAATTGATTTTATATTCACAAAATAATGTTGAAAATAAAAATTAGAAAAACAGTGTTTGTTAGTAGATTAATTTGCGAAAAGCTCAATAAACAATTAAGTAAGCAACATATTATTATAATATATATTATGTATTATATGTTTATAAATTTCTATAGTCTCGTAGATAGCATTTAGACCTATATTCGGAAGAGCAGAAAAAAAAGGTAAATGCATTTAGAAAAAGAAAATAGTAGTCACTTGAGACAAGTATATAAGTTTCCTAGATTACTTACTTAATCAATGGTGTTAGTAGCTCCGATATTAAATTTATTGCTGCACTATCCTATCTTGAGCTAGTTATATCTATTCTACATCATTACACCATACCTTCCTCAGGTCCATTCTATTGTTATCCTCCCATATGTATCTAGGTCTTCCCAATGGGTTTTCCCAGTCAGTTCCCTGAATTTTGTTGTGAATTATTCCATTTACGCTGCATGTCCTGCCCACCTTAATCAGGTGGCGGCTTTAGGTTTGAGCGTACCAGACGGCCAAGGGGGGCACCAAAAAGAGAAACAACCTAGTCTAACCTAACTTGCGCAAAGAAAATAATAAATATTGTTAAATATTACTCCGTTAAACCTAATTCTTATTATTATTATTAGCACCGCGTCTTACTACCCATTCGGGTTTACGCACTTACGTTAATCTGAAATGTAGGGTGATTGTGAGATGAAATGGAGGACCTACAGTTTAACGTGGAATCCGAACCACGGTGGAGGCCTGGCATTCCCCACATTCACAAGATGTCTTGTCAGAGGTGAAGGAAGGGTTTGGTAATCGATAAATCTTTGCTGGTACGAGGATTGAACCCGGCCGCCAGCATAGAAGTCTGACACCTTACCCCTAGACCACCAGGTCACCAAATTTCGTATTAAAGTAAAATTGTTCATTCCTCAATTGACTCTCAAACCAATCTCCTATTGTAAATTGCTCAATATTAATTATTTCAATATTAGTTGACACTTAAAGAGACTTGTGGGAACCAAATTTCCATGGTTATTTGTGGTCTAACTGTTGGTCTAAAAAAGTGTCGACAGAAGCCTCGACCCACCTTCTAAAGCGTTCTAAAATG
Source organism: Timema cristinae (assembly GCA_039000515.1). Lineage (NCBI taxonomy): Eukaryota > Metazoa > Arthropoda > Insecta > Phasmatodea > Timematidae > Timema > Timema cristinae. The sequence continues at coordinate 54,188,067 of JBCFYV010000012.1, forward strand.
GGACAATTATTTAATTCTAGTTCTGATTGAAGGTAAAATAGAATTAACCTATTAAAATTAATTTCGCTATCATGTTGTGTAGGGTCACAGAAATGGAGCCATGATAATTATATAGGCCCCTATGTGTATCAGTTTTAACAATAATGTCTCAAAGGGATGTGGTCGGTATTTGAATACTAAACATTTTTATGTATGAACTTGACAGGCATTCAATGCCATATCAAGAGTATCCTTGATCTCCCGATCATAAGTCAGTCGAGTTAACTGTAAGATTAGAGTTTTAGACCTTGGAGCCAACGAAACGGGTATAAATACAATTAAATGCTTTATTGATTAGAGGGGTTTAGAATGAATTTATAAAATCTTGTGACCAGTAGTCTTAATTTGATTTGATTGTACTGCAATACTAAGTTTAAAGAATGTTATTATAAACATCTGTATATTAAGTAGAAAACTATTACATTAACTTGGTTAACCATGTTAGTAAAGTAGTAACCGAGGTATTTGATAATGTAAATTCAATATGTATAACACAATCCATGTATTTGAAGAAATATAATTTTTGGTAACATGCTGACTGTATTTTCTGGTTAAGGTCAAGCTTATTGAAGGATTTCCACTCTAAATAATAATTAATATGTTAAATAACTACTATCAGAAAACTCCAGAGGTTTTACTACATTCAGACAATATCTGCTTATGAATTTTACTTTCTGCAGAAATACTGAACGTGGAATTAGTTTCCAAATATTCTTAGAAGAGAAACTATATGGGTTGTACTACCTAAATAAGAAAATTAGTGTCAAATTATTATACATGGACAACTGTTCGAACAAGTGATTGATTTAGTTTATCAGAATGTACTATAAAAATGGAAAGATTGCTGGTGACATCGACAGACGGGTGAATGCATATTAGAGAGTAGTTGTATGCAAAAGAATGAAGTAGTATCGAAAAAGGCAAAGATGTCAGTATTTCAAAGTTTGTTTTGCACCAAAATAGTTTTATGGATCTGAAGCGTAGGTCTGTTAAGAGAAACAATAAAGCAAGATGAATGGGTTGGAATGATATAACTAAGAAATGTATGTGGGAAACTTGTATGGACAGAGTCAGTGATGAATGGGTGCTTAAGAAGTATGGTTTGAAATGGAGTCCATTCGGTCAATGTGAAATAAGTGTCTAGCGTTAGTTTGGGCATGTTAAGAGGCTGAGTGTGGGTCGAGTGACGAAGAAAATATATTAGGTAGATTGTGTGGATCAAATTAATGGATAGGACACGTGAGAAATTGCTAAATGTTGTAGATGAATTTGTTAAAAAGAGAAGCATTAAGAGTTTTAAGAGTAAAGAGCATGCATGACTATGGATGTTGTTGAAGCGAAGGGAGTTTGAAAGAAAGGGAAGTGTGGAGAAAGTTAGTGAAGATGAAATACGTAAGGAGTTTTTCTTTAGCTATATGCACAGTTTCTTATCTACCACGTAAAAGAACGACTTGATTAGGTATGTATGTTAACCTATTTGTATGAAAGTAAGTAAAAAAACTGAATAAAGACATCAAATTGGTATGTATATAATAAAATATCTTTATTAGTAATATATTTTCAACAGAAATAATTATTTATTTAAATAAAATATATTATAAAATACTACTATACATTATTATAAATACAGTAAACAAGACATAACCCAATTTATATTTTTAAATAAAAATTAACTCCAAGCCTATTCTAACTAAACTTAAAACAAATTTATATAGATTGATAATAAACATTTACCCTTGAAATACCTTAAAAACAAACACTAAGAGAGATACCTTATCCTAGCTTAGTGCAAATTATTGACCAAACACTAGATTAAAATCTACCAATTATAAGTGTACATTGATACAATGAATAAGATAAGTCTTTATGATTTTTTTTAAATTCTAATATAATAGTTTTATTTTAAGTAGAGAGAGTCATTTGTACTACATGTTTTTGGGCATTATTAAAATATTGTATTATATGAAACGACACACACCATAAAGAGTTTTTAGTGTTCATTTTAATAATATAAAATCTTTGGTTATCAATTACTAGCCATACAACAATTACCTATTGACTTAAGATCACAGTTTATCCATATAAAAATATCTCAATTTAACAAAGTACTAGAGACAAGCAAGATAGACAATAGGATTTTAAGGAACTTCCAATGACTTTGAAGAAGTTTTAGTTAAACCTAATTTCTTTCTCATTGTGTTCCATTCAACAAAATAAGACGCGATCGTATAGAACAGTAAGCCATTGATGTTTTATAACCTACTATCTACGAAAATAGGATATTTTCCTTTATTGGAGGTCAGATGCCTGCAATCTCTTTACGAACGTGACCATGTTCCGGTTTGGTCGATGATTGTTTGGTTGTTGTCTCGTTATGTTTGTGTAGATCATAATGTTCCGGCCGCCAGATAAAAGACTTGTTGTTGAAGACATTCTTGTAGATGAAAGACACAATGATTGCAGCGCCGATAGGTCCAGCCCAGTAGATCTAGAAACAGTGATAAATATAATGTGGATTGGCTTCACAAATACATGTGAGGATTCATTTGTTTGTTCATTTGTTTATTTCATATTCAATTTCCTTTGTTAGGAGCAGAGGGCTATAGGGATGAATGCAATTTATACACATTGGCCCCTTTGCCGATGAAAGAGAGGCAGGGACAAAGTTCGTTGTGTTGTGAAAGAGTACGGTAAGGGAAATACCCTCACGCTTACATCTTGAAAAGAAACCAATTCAGTTATTGACTCCCGTTTACAACTTAATTTTAGCATACAAATGAGTGGTTTCATATTGTTCAAGGAACCATACAGAACTAGAAAAGTAAGGGTGGTCATTTGGTACCCGTAACTGGACCATTTGGGGAATGGAAGAGAAGGGGGGAAATGGGAATATCTCACAAAACCTACTAGGTATTTTTAAATAATAACTTTATATAAAAATTTACTATATTTAAAATAGGATATAGTTAAATTCATTAAGGAATTTGTACACATAGTTTTTATTGACTTCAGAAGGTTTATGATATATAATAGGGATTAAATAGATTTTGTTTGATTGAGAGCAAATATTTTTTACATAAGAATAACATTTTTTAAATACCCTCAACGATCATAGTTAATCATAAATAAGGGTTAAATTTGTAGATAAAAATAAGAATAAATTAATGATGTATTCATACTTAAACGCTATGTTAACAATCGGGATGAAAAGTTTAGGGTAGATCTTAGCTTTCTAAATTCAAAACATCCGAGTCCACCGGACTCCTCTAAAATTAAGAATTTTATTTTAAAAATTAAACATCATCCTTGTGCAACCAAATTACAAGGCAGTAATAAAATAAATGTCTAAATTTGTCAGTAAAAATTTTTTTGAGATTATAAATATAGAGTTTTTCCAGAAAATATTGAAATAGCCAAAGTAACTCTAGTTTACAAACAAAGAGTTGTAAATGCATACTAAACAACTAAAGGCCTTAACTGCTATAAAACTGTGGCTAGTAACATTTTTTGTACAAAATTAGGCCTAAGTAAGGCTAGTATGAATACAAAGATAGGGCCAACACTAGTGTTGAATTGTTTTGCCTTATTTTTCAAATGCGGGATGTAAATTCATTATAACCAAATTGAAATATGTATATTTATCGATTTTATAAAATTATTTGACATGGTAGGTCACAACATTTTTAAAATGTTTAAACAAATCAGATATTTTTTAAATATAAATATGCAGTTTCAAACTGATTTCAAAGTTAACTCTCGAATAGGAAACAGTATGTTGCATGAAGACGTATAATAGTGCCCTGGCTTATATTAGGCTAAGAATCTATGTATATTAAAACCATTAGTTTTCCTATTGTATGTAAGTTATTTAGTAAAATAAATTATTATTATTATTATTATTATTATTATTAGCTTAGCTATAGATAATACAAACACAGTATTCTGTATATAAAGTAAAATAAATGCCTTAATTAATGATATGCAATATAGTAGTTAATTTGCTAGGCAGAAATAAAATGAGTAGAAATAAGAGAAAGCTAATTAGATCACTTCTCAAAGGTAGGTGCTAATATTAATTCTAGATTGTTTTTCTTAATAACAAAGAAATATTTAGGGTAGAACAAGATAAATAAATTTACTTCCAAAAAAATATACCACCTGTTGCCAATAAAAATTCTGCTATAATTACACAACCGGTAATAAATTACGTAACTCTGATCCAAATATCTGTTTTTAGGGTAAGTTACTCACCCAGTGACTGGTCCATACTCCAGTCCATACGGCAGGACCTAGACTTCTAGCGGGGTTCATGCTGGCTCCAGTAAATGGACCCTGAAAATTATATTAGAATTTAATAAAAATTAATTGCTAAACATTTTCATGACATAAACAAAATAATGTTATTCAAACGCTAATAATATAAAATATATTTCACTGACAAATCATATTGAGCCCATTCTAATCAATTAGATATAGAATTATCGTAGCTTCACGTCTATGTTTAGGCATATTTGTTTAGTTTTCCTCCTAAATATTTTGTTGTTGCTGTTGGATGATTATTATTCCCAGTCAAATTTTCATCTGAATCAATTCACCATAATGTACTGTTGGTTATAGACTGATCTTTAGGTCTATCAACCTTGAAGCTCCAAATAGTGTCATGGAACGAAGTCTATTGGACTAAATTGAAATTAGAAATGAAGTAGCGATCGGGAACGGGAATTTGAGGAACTAAAGCTTTTAATAAACTATTATAAATGAATAATTCAATCTTGGTTATCATTATTAAATAATTACATATCTTTGTACCTTTTTTATGTATTTAATTTTTCATTAATATTCATTTTATACTATGTTTGTTTAAAAATGTAAAGTCTTCGACTAAAATACTATTGGCCGATTCTCTTTATCTTAAAAAACTGGTCTCTGATTGGCCATCTACTAAGATATGAATTTCCTGATTTGAAAGGAACGCCTTTGTCTCGACCTATTTCGTTTTTGGCTGTAATACTGGTGAGACGTATTTTACTTTCTTCCTTTGTTTTTTCTTTGAAATAATTTGTAAATCTTTTCCGAATTAACATGTAGTCGTTTTCCTTTTTTATTTTATTTCTTATTTTTGTATTATGAAGTAAAGTTTCCGTGTAGTTTTATATTTTAATCATGATCTAGTGTTTATTATTAGATAACCTTTTTATTGGAATCTAACGCCAAATTTATCAACCATGTGGCCGGATTTTTCTTTGATGCTATTATTTTTGATCAATCGACATCCTATATGTCACAATAGTTAAATAAAAATAATGCTAAAAATTAAATATTTTAGTTGAAGACTATTTTCTTTATCTTTATAAATATTAATTTTATGTTTGTTTCTATGAGCTTCTGATGGAGACATCTTCTGTGATGGGTGTTTGTAACAAATCGGTAAGGTAGTAAATGTAAAATGTTTCCTTTATTGTCTTTAAATTAACCTCACTAAATGTTTTCTTTTATAATCCTTTTTAAATTTTGTTTTTCTCTTAATAAATAATAAATTAGAAATCCTTTTGATAAATGGATTTCGATTTAAACAACCTCGTGGGAAACCACCTTTTTTTTTATATAATTAATAGTTGACTTAGTTCTTTTTCAGTCTTGACTAAGTAGAAAAAAAGGGGTTTAATAAGTGTCTGGTTACCTTCAAGATGAGGCGATCAGTACAATATCCTCATTTATTTATAGATATAAATATTACTTAAGCGCAAGATATTGAAATCAGTTGTGTTTAAATTCAAATAATCAATTATCTTTTGTTGACTTCGATGTAATTGTGTTGATTAAAATATTTACATCAATTAAATTTTTAATGTATCTATTCAGAGCTATGGATTGTAGCAATAGCTTGTTTACAAATAGGTTTTTTTTAATATGTATTCTAAAGTGACAAAGCTATTATATAAATCCAATAAATCTTATACTATCAAATAATGTTTTACACATAACTTTTATTCAATAAATTAAATAATTAGTAAATCATCTTTCTCTTTACCTCTCTCTCCATCCATTTAGTGGAGTATGACTCTCAGTCATTCTATTGATTATTTACCTTCATTAAATTCTGTTCCTTGTAGCTTATTTTAACTAAAAAATATTTAAACGATGAAAATATTTATATAAATATTTTATATTCTAAAATTAAATTAAATTAAATTATCGATTTTCATCTATGAAAATGGTTAACCTACATAATATATAAGGCAAAATAAATATAAAAGATTTCAATTAAAATATGTAAATCAACTGGGACATTTAATATTTAAAATTGCGAGTGTTATTTTATGTTATCATATGTTATTCAAGCTAAGAAGCTTAAACCTTTCTCAGTTATCACAACTCAAATTAGGTTTTTGATGATAATCTATGAAGCAGACTATACGCTTAGGATTCACAAGAACCTAGTTGAAATCTGATTTTATTTAGGCTAGACTGCAGTTTCAATCACCATCCGAGCACACTGGTGATGACAAGGCTAAGGACATATGTGGAGAAAGTTGGTGAGGATGAGTGTCCCATAATCCACTGGAGACAGTAGTTTTTATATATCACAATAATTCATACATTTGGAGCTTATGGGTGGTTCTTCGCTTTGTAGCCACAACCCGTAGCGTCACATCCGGTTCAGCCTCCACAGTTGGAGTTAACCTGAGGTAAGGGATGGATATTTGGAACTTGGAAGTATCGACTATTCATCCCAGCGCGTACATGTTATATTTGGAGGGGAAAAGTATATGTTTAAAGCCCCTGCTGATCAAGACAGCCCTCCTTTAATCACTCAATTATCCTGCTCGGAACTTGTGGTAACAGATAAACTCTACCACTGAAAACCTCTTGGGGTGGTATAGGTGGGTGGGTCTTTCCTAACAGCATTTCGTCTACCCGCTGCCAATACAGGTAACTTTCCATCCCAGACTTCCACCTAATTACTACTGAGTGTGTCTGTAAGCTCCTTTACACATGGTGGTCCTCGTGAGTGCATAACTATAGAAACTGTAGTAAAGGATAATATTCCCCATGTCCAGATAACAAATGGTTCTCTGGTAGGTTCGTAATTTCTATAAGAGACTCTATGAAAATTCTTTAAAATCTAATTCAGTTATCTCTTTAATTCAAGATCAATGGCAACATTTGGTTTCATGACATTAAGATGGTTTGGTAGAACGAGTGGGGAGTAGAAGTAGAGGATTAGTAAGGTGTCAATATGGTGAGAAGATGGTAACCAAAGACAAGTGAGTGATCGGGAAGGAAGGGCCAGTCGGGACTTGCTTCCAAGGGTTGCTTTGGCTGATTTTTGTCTACAAGAAGGGAGAGTGATTTCCTAGTAGTACACCCCCAGAGTGTTTTCTAGCTGTGGAACGGAAATCATGGTTACCTTATGTGACACAACATGCCCTGAAGTATTATAACTATCCTTCTAGATATTCTCCCGTCGGTTTCCATCCCTTGTAACCATTTCAAACTCAATTTCATCAGTGAGAAAGCTGCCCCCTATTACTGACTTTCACCTTCATCTTCAGAGGACTCTCCATCAAAGTGACACTCACAAGTTTCACTTTCTAAGATTAATCCCTGGAACGTGTAGAGTGCAGAACAAATATTGCACCTCTATTGGAGAAGAACAGATACATTTATCATTCAATCCATCTCTATAAATTATAAATAGTTTTATTAAAAGGCTAAGAAATTATGTATAACTATAATACCAATTATTTAAGATGAATAGGTAACATTGGATAAGTTTTAAGACCAGTCAAATGACTTAATATTCCATGAATTTTATATATGTTAGAAGCTACCAAAAAATTGTGTTTGTAAAAAGAATGGAAATAATTTATTTGCTATATAATATTCCCTCACCCACACCACCGGAAAGTACATTTCTGAGAACGTCAGTGACATTGCTGGTCAAGGATGAAATTAAAGTTGTGTATGTTTCCCCAATATTATGAATAAATATGACAAGGTGACAGTAGATTACCTCGACAGCAGCCACTGTCGTAACCAGGAACCCAAACTTTAGTGGTATCGAATCTTGTTTATTCTCGTTCCTTGCATCCCAAGTGGCGCACACCGTCAAGATTAGCGTCGCTGTTACGATGCCTTCCATAACTACTGCCTGTAATAGAGTGAGGTCCTGGTGTGGCTTGGTGACGCACATTTCGCAGCACGTTCCATTGGGAGAGGCCTCATTCATAATGCGACCAGGTAGTAGAGCCTGAACATAATAAAAACTGACATCAGAGACTTCAGGGAGACCTGAGATTTGATCGGAGAGCAGAATTATGTGACAAAATATTGATTCAAAATGAGTAATCCTTGCCATGTTGGTGCAAAAATATATCTGAGTTCTTGTCAAACTACTCTATCTCAAATAATAGGCAGATAATATAAATAATTAGATTTTATACTTTGATGTACTCTAACTTCGCTTTGTTAAAATATGACATAGTATACGGTGTGTAAAATAGGAACATAATATAGTTTGTCAAAAAGGGATTGTAACTTTTCAGGGTAAACGAAGGGTTCATGTTATATTTTATTTTGAATAAACAATTATTTGTTTTAGAAGTGCATATTACTACCAGTTGGGCTATACGTTTACGTACTAATTACGTTAATGGTTTTGGGATTAGGAAAATTATATTTAGAGGAAGTGTGCCCAAATTTTGCGTGGAGGGAGAGTAGAAAATCATTTTGGAAAAACCACCCTCAGTAAACCCGACCTATATTCGAGGCTCAATCTCCCGTCACCGGCAGTCTAGTCTACTGTAAGCGTAGTGCCTTAGACCATGCAGCCACCGAAGCAGGTATGGATAACATTAAATGATTTATTTGACAGAGGGCTTTGAAAAGAAGTGATACACATTTGTGACCAGTGGTTAATTAGATTTGATTGTAATTCCCTACTAAGTTTAAAAAATGCAATTATAAACACCTGTATAGGTATAAAAATATTCAATTAACTTGACTGAACAAAAATTATAGCTCAGAATATACCACATAATTTATGTCTCCATTTTTTGTGAAATATATAGTTTTTGGCAACATGGTGACTGTATTAACTGAATAGGGTCAAGCTTAGTGATGGATTTACAACACTTAACTATGATGAATATGTGGATAACAACTTGTAAAAAAACTCCACAAAGTTTTTACTACACTCAAACAGTATCTGCGTGTTAATTAAACTATCTGTAGAAATCCTAAACGTGTAAATAGTTATCAAACATCCTTATAACAGAAACAATATGGGTTGTACAAACCGCAAAAGATGCAACCATTTGATGGTATCCCTAAATGATGACAAGATAAACATGTGGGTTGTACTACCGGCAGATAAGAGAACTTCATGATAGTCTCTATACATTCAGAGTAGATATACATTTAGTTAAACTACGACCTGTAGAGGGCTGAACTACAAGATGGTTCATATAATATAGTCTGCTTAATATAAACATGTGGGTTGTTGTACTCCGATAAGGCCTATCAACATGATGCTCCATATCTGATTATATATATATATATATATATTCTGAGAAGATAAAATGTGTGTTAAACATTCTTATTATTATTAATTATTATTATTAGCACCGCGTCTTATTACCCGTTCGGGTAATACGCACTTACGCTAATGTGTAATGGTTGGGTGATTGTGAGATGAAATGGAGGACCTACAGTTTAACGTGGAATCCGAACCACGGTGGAGGTCTGGCATTCCCCACATTCACAAGATGTCTTGTCAGAGGTGAAGGAAGGGTTTGGAAATCAGATAAATCTGGTTAAACATTCTTCATAAGATTGTACCTTGCTATAGATCCTCTACACTCTGAGAAGATGTACACTCCATCTACGCTAAAAGGTAGAAATAATACCTTTACGGAGGACTACACTTTGGTCCTATCTTATAATATGCACCATAGTGGAACCATGCAATGCGAGCTTCCCATGTTTAACTGAAGGTATATCCTACCTTGAGAAGGCCAAACCCCACGATGGCTCCACTACACTCCGAGACAATATAAACGATGGCCAGAGGAATGTTGATTTGCTCCAGCACCACAGCAGCTATCGACACAGCCGGGTTAAGATGCGCTGCACTGATATGACCGAATATCTAGAACATGTGAATATTATTAAATCTCGCATGTGTTATTTTATTTCATCATAATTCGTGTTCAATATTATAACATTGCTTTTTTGTTTCAATATAAATTTTATTAACCAACTAGAACTATATTAGCCATTTTATTGATAGACAATCGATTTAGTGTAATTGTAATTAGGAATTACGCGTATCTTTACAGGTGTCATAATATTTTTACAACTATCGTATTTACACCCTATTTCTAGTTAGTAAATGAATTTCTTTCTTAATGAAAACTATTATTAATATATACATTGAATTCTCTTAGCGAGGATTCAGACACCTTACTTAGTCGGTAGCGTGTCTTTGTACCGAGTTAGCCTGGCATGGCGGAAAAATGTATAATTAGGTTAAATGTGGTTTAACTCTCTCACAGTGATGAATTAATGGATGAGTCCTGGCTGTTGTGTCTGTTCTAGATTTTAGTTTATAAGTCATATGCTGATATAATCAGTCGGTTTAGCAAGTTCACGTTAAATACCCCCCCCCCCCCCCAAAAAAAAAAGAAAAAATAATTAGTAAGGAGTTATTTGTATTTGTAATTCTGAATAACTAAATATGCCTCCTAATTAATAAATTTACTCTATTATAGTTTAAAAATAAGTTGATATAATTTTGTTAATAAGAGCTCGTAATTTTAATACTCAGCATTTTTTCTAAACTTGTGTTTTATATATAAAATAGCCTACATTATCTGTACGAGTTAGGACAGCCATTTAGATCTTTTCATTTATCTTTATTTATAAAAGGCAAAACCCACTCACAGACTGACTTACTCATCACCGTATTTCCCCAACCCCTGGGCCTGGAAACTTGAAAATTTTAGTAATGGTTTATTTTAGACTACAGGTAATAATGGGTTTTGCGAAATTTAGCCTCTAAGAGGTGAAAACTGAGATTGGTGGGTAATTTTTTTTTTAATATTCACTAATATATCTTTAGAATCAGAGTATATAGGGCCTTGAGATTTTAAATGAAGGCTCCTCTCTAGAATTGGGTGAGGAATTGAGGATTTTTAAAAGTTCATCTCCTAAGAGGGTGTAAAAGGACAGAAAGTTACGGGACTCACTCATCATATTTCCATAAACCCTCGGCTTGTAAAATTGAAATATTTCTTGGCATGAAGGTAGTGGAACAATCACATATAACAAAAAATTAAAATTGGTAAATTACAAGATATCGGGATCCGTGACATGGATTATAAAAATAATAAAAACTTTTTTAGTGTATATAGAATGAAGGTTTGACAAGTAATATACCTATCTAGAGCTCCGAATACCGTTTGAATATATCGAGTTTCCCAACTTAAGCCAGAGAAACAAAGAGCTCTAAATTGATACAGCTAATTTAGAATACTACTATTCGGGGTGTTTAAAGTTGAAATCTGGCAAAAACGTAAATAAGCCATTCGAGATAGTTAATCAAATAAAGCTCAAAATTTAAAAATGGGAATGTGGGAACTAAGAATGGGGGACCGGGTAGTAGACAAAATTTTTAAAATTTATTTCGGCATGGCAGAAAATTTAAATTGGCCAAACTTTTAAAAGGACCATCTCGTTGTAGTCATAAAAGCTGGAAGTTTTGAATGTATAATAAGTGGAGGTAAATGGACAAAGGAAAATCTTCTCGATATGATAAAAAAAATAAAATGTGACCAACATATGGAAAAAATCTAAAAATAAACAAAAAAAACTAAATATTACATTAAAGGGATACATTAGCGTTTTTATAACAAGGCTAAAAATCGAAGGATATATATTAAGAGTATATATATCAGCGAGATAATTAAAATAATCAAATTCAACTGACGCTCGGTGAGTCGTGATAGTCATAGGAAAACCATGAAACTTATTATTAAATATGTTTTCTGTAACAGAATTATTTATTTATGCTCTCTGGTGAGCCTGATAGTCTTTTTTCCCACATATTTCTGTGACAATCTATATTAGTTAGTTTATTTTATTTTATTATGTGCTTAAATAAAGATTTCTTTGTTAATGGATTGCATTTGTTTGTACATTTTGTGGACAAGTCATGTTTTGTCCTCAAATATTTATTTTATTTTAATCTATTATCACGATTGGTTGGTGATTTAAATAGCTTGCTCAGGATTGTACAACAAGGAATTGTCAAAAAATGATAGTTTGATGTTGAACGCTCTAATTTGAAGTTTTGGTGCTGCTTAGCCGTGCGAAAAAGGGTTAAACTGATAATTATTAATAATTAATATTCATAAAAATAAGAATCACAAATGTTTACAGATTTTATTGCAAAAATAATACTTTTTCTCATGACACAGATGATATAGAATAATATTATTTCGATACCAAAATAAATGGCTTATAAAGTATTTAAGTTTGCCAAAATCAAGATGTGATTATTTGAAAATGTATAAAAACTAATTTACTAAGCCCCTTGGCTTGAAGATTAAAAAGAATATATAAAAATCAAATATATATATATATATATATATATATATATATTTGATATAATTAACAAGATATTTTTTAAGCATATTGGAATCTATAATTATTCCACTGAGATAGTTTGAATCGCTAGCTAAATATTATTTTACTAATATAATTGCATTTTTAGTAAAGTTTTATAAGTGGTAAATGTCATATTTGAAGAACAAAATTTAAGTTTATCAGTAAAATAAATATGGATTCCAATATGCCTGAAAAAAAAATTAATATCTTGTTAATTTTTAGAAATTATCTACTCTTAAAGCCATGTTGGGTCACTTCAAAATAAAATAGAATTGTAATCACATTTAAGACTAATATGTTAATGTCTACTTAATCAATTTAATCTTTGTGCACGTTGAGAGTGTGTCCGTACAAACCACATTTATCTTTGCAAGTTCATACATAAATTGCACATATTAACATGAAATTTACATTAAGTTACTGCATCTTAAAATAATTCTAATTATCAGTACGGGAATATCAGACATCTGAAGGTAATGGAAGAAAGGCTGATCCGCGCCTTAAAAGCTTTTATCTTCTATTCTCGTTAATTTGCAGTAATTTAAAAACTTAGTATTCATCTCAGGGGAGAAAAAGTGTTTAAGTCCATGAAGTATAACCCTTTTAAATAGTGCTTGGTTAAAATTACAGCCATTTTCTGACGTAGTACTAAATTGTAAATAAAATATTATAGTTGACTGGGTGTGTATGTGCATGAATCTCTGTATGAATGCCCCTTTATACTTTAGAGTTTCTACATTGATTTATTATTTCTAGAAAATATGCGGTTGTTTCAGGACCAGAATGGTTCAAGTTTAAACAAAATGATTTTTTTTGTGTTGTAATCTTTGAACCCTTAAAAATAACACTAAACCTTTAGTTAGTAAAGATGGCATATATTTTTAAATATATCATAGCATAGACATAAATCAACTTTTAATTTACTTTGGAATATTGAATAATTGCGCAAATTTATCTAGAAATTTACGGTAGCACATTTATTAATTATTATTTATATATAACTTCATAGCACCTCATACTTACTTAAAACAACAGCTATACGACATAATTTTGTCCCTAAGTTTCATATCTACCAGTCCAATTACATTAAACCAAAGAAAAATGTGTGGTAAAAAAATTAACAAAACTTAATTAAAAGGATGGAACATACTTATAAAAAATATCACATTGAGGCTTTAATTTATCCAAAAAAATAGAACCGACTAGGTTAAAGCCTCCAAATATCTTAGCCAAAACGAAATTAATAGCCAAGCAGTCAAACAACTTAATATTCCGGTGGCTGAGTATTCAAATTTACGTGAAACTAAGAGTCTAAATATTCTTTTGGACTTCAATAAAATATAGGAGCAACGAAATATAAAATAGTATCAAAGTAGCAAGAACTTTTAAACAATGGCCAAGACAAGTTATCCAAATATACAAGCAGTTAAAGAACAGAGTCACTATACGACCAACCAAAGATCCAAATATTATGGCAGTCAAAGATAAATATATATCCAACAAGTCTAAAACCAAAATAAACAATAAGCAAACATTTATTCATATTTGTCAGCATTAAAGGATACAATACATTAGTGAATGAATAAATGGCTAAAGCAAATAACTAATAATTCAAGCAAGAATTAACCTCACGATTCAAACAACCTATTAATAAATAAATCAACCAAGGATTATAATATTTTATCAGGCATACAATGATGGAGGTCACTAAACCAATTATTTGAGTAAATAAGGACCTGATTATGTTATCGCCTGATAAATCTGACACAAAACAAAATAAAGATATAAATATGAGATTATCCAATAATCCAAACTGCAAGAAATTGTTCTTCCAAGCCAAGAAATCAATTTTTAAAAACTGACTAGTGTGGTCACTGTTCAATCCCAGCAGGATTGAATGGGAAAATAAGAGAGGAGAAAGTGATGTAGTCAAAGGAGGTATTAATTATTTTTCGAGGCTAGTATTACATTTTTTTTAAACACCAGTAATATTTTTACTAGATTAATTTAACTAGGGTAGTTTATTAAAAACTTATTTTTGATAATTCAATATTGTTTTAAAATATTTTAGTATGTAGTCCCAGGTACATACATTTCTTATTGAGGTCCCGTTGAGCCGCAGAGGTTTTTTGCTTCGATATGTATCAAGCATATTGATTATAACTGAGAACAAGACCTGACATGGATTGAGATTCAATCCAATGGACTAGCCAGCTAAAACTCACCCAAAAACGAGCCTAGCCCCACCTCTGGTAGCTAAGCCACCCCAAAACACTCCCTGAAACACCTGTCGTCCGTTGGAGACAGGCACCCGATTGAAAGATTTCTCAGAGTAGCCGAGGAAAAATCTCTCCCCTCCCTTGTGGTCCCCTTCTTAAGTGTGACGCCAGCGTCAGCAAAGGTCAAAACTCAGCCGTTGGTGCAGCTTGGCTGCCCAACGCAAGCACCCAAGTTGCCCAGCGAGGACCTCTTGGAGATGTCATGACCAGCTATCTCCAGCCGTCTTCAGCAGGGTACGCACTCACAGCAGTTTAGTGTATGACTACAAGGATCTAGCTGTTCACTCCCCCCAAAAGATGGACTGTCCTAGTAGGCTGAATATTTCCCGGAATTACCACGAAAAGGCTTTCTGTAGAGATTGTGTGCGAGTTTATCTGGGACCGGCAGATTATTCTTTCCTACACTTCCCTATCAAGGAGAGCATCCAGACATATGCGGTGGCCACGACGAAAGGAATAAACCTAAGACCAGCCACATGGAGCACACTTGTAGACTATATCTGTAAAATATAGACCAGTAGACAAACCAGAGATGGCATTTCCCCCTTCTAGATACAGACTAACAGAAACTCCATTGGGTTTGGGGACAAATCAAACATTTCGAAGTTGAAAATGTTACTTCTGTGAGAAAGTAAACAAGCCGTAGTTTGACCCCTGACCTGTATGATGATGGCGACGGTAAGGCCTGAACAGAGTGCCACTTGCAAAGGAACCGGTGGATCCTGGGACATCCCCACCAAGCTGGACAGACAAGTGAAGAAGATAAGGAGAGCTGTCCCTACGAACTCTGCCAGGGCTATGGTGACCAGTGTCCATCCGACCTCACCCTGATGGTCACGGAACACGCTCTTCAGATCTGCAAACAAGAGCATGTTGAACCAACTGAACCTCTTTAGCAACACACACAC
>JBCFYV010000012.1:54204064-54218053 GCA_039000515.1 Timema cristinae
AACTTATTATTTCACTATAGGGATACATATTTAAAGAAAGTTGAGTAATAAAACTACCTGCTTTGGTGAACACATGGTCTAAGGCGTCACTCTCACCATAGACAAGACTGCCGATGACGGTCAGATTAGTTTTGATGTCGGTTGGTTGTACTGAGGGTGGTTTTTCCTAAGTGGCTTTTCACTCTCCCTCAGCGGAGGGGTAAACCTTCTTTAAATTCAACCTTTTTACTATCTAACACATTATTATATTAATGCATTGGTGTACAACCCGAACGGTTTGAGGCTAAAAAAACAACGTATTCTTCAATGTTACAATCCATCTTTTTAATTGCACAGTGGTATTTTCCAGTGATTTCAAGTTTTCACACTTGATGAGTTATTACCATACACGTTCATTCCCTCTTGAACAATATTCACACCTTTATTCTTTGTCTTTCTACACTTGCACCAAAATATACACGCTCATTCCCTCTAAACTTGAACGATATTTATGCTTTTAATATTTAAGTATTTCTACACGTGCACAGAAAAATAAACGTTCATTCCCTCTACACTTGAACTATAATCATCAATATGTTTGTGCTCTCCTACTACATTTGATAACTATTTTTCTCTGTCAGCGTTAAGCATATTGAAATCAATCCAAACTAATTAAATAAAACAATGTCTAACTGTTCATTATATAGTTATAAAATACTTAGAAGAGTATTTATTTCTGCTACCTGTTCAATTCTCTCACAAATGCTCAGAATCCTTTATTTTGTCTATAATTTTTCGTTGTGCTTTTAAAGTGAAAATAGGTACAGTATTTATTTATCTTGTTATATCAAATACTTGCAGTTTCGCAATATTACTCACCTTTCAACGCTCAGTTATCCAAAATGTTAAGTATTTGTTTATATTTCCTGTTCAATGTTACACAATATTCCTTAATGTTCCTTATATACTTCCTCAAAGGCTGCAGCCATGTCAAAACTTGAAAGGGGGTGGAGGTAGGGGAGGGATGTAGCTACGCAACTGCAGCAAGAAAATAAAAATTACGAAATACATATTCCTCTAGAAATAGGTTTTATTTGTATGGTAACTAAGGGCAGTAATTAAAAACTTAAATTATTATTAGCACCGCGTCTTACTACCCGTTTAGGTTATACGCACTTACGCTAATGTGTAATGGTAGGGTGATTGTGAGATGAAATGGAGGACCTACAGTTTAACGTGGGATCCAAACCACGGTGGAGGTTTGGCATTCCCCACATTCACAAGTTATGATTAATAAAAATCTTGTCAGAGACGAAGGAAGGGTTTGGTAATCAGATAAATCTGTGCCGGGACCGGGGATTGAACGCTGGACCTCAGCACAGAAGTCTGACACCTCACCCCTAGACCACCAGGTCACCCTAAAAACTTAAAAAGTCCTATAAATTTGTTTAACATTTATAAATGTAAATAGCACTTGCTCTCTCAAAGTTCAAACATTTACATTGAGTACTTGTTAAATACATCTATAAGTAGTGGCATAACCAGAGAAGGGGTATTTCTGGTGTGGGATAGTAACTATCCCCTGAAAATAATATTCCCCCCTATAGTAACCAATTGTTTCTAAAAGCATCAAATTAAAATTTAAAAAAAATCAGGCTGGGGCCGTTTTAAAAAAATCTCTAGAAACATCGAAATTTCTAAAGAAGGAACATTTTTAATCTAGTCCATTTGAGGGCTATTCCAATAGCTAAAATTAATTTAATCATTGTCAAATATTTTCTGGGGGAAAGCCCCCGTAGCGCTTTAGTCTTTGGGGAAGTGGGGGTCAGTGAGTGAGTAGGATGATCATGTTTTTTTTTAGGTTGATGACCTGTTGTATTATATAACAGGGCGTAGTACACAAATAGGTACTCAAACATTTTAAAAATTCATTCTCTTTTAAATTAAAAGAAAATATGTCGAATTGAACAGCGCTAACGCAAGGAACTTGCCCCTTGTTCCATTGTTTCCAAGAGTTTAATTTTAAAGTTGTTTTATGTCAAAATCAGGATTTTTCTAGAATACAATCTTTCAGAACGGACTTTCTAGCGAATTCAGTGTGTACTACCTATGTTTTAATTTTTATTTCAAGTACGTACGTTTCTCAAAGATGTTTCCTATTATTTGTCCCTAGGGTTGTTTGGATTTTACCGCTTCGTATTATAACTTTTGTAATTATTATTATTTTGAAGTGAATAACAACCAACATTCTAAATTTATTTATGAAGAAATAGGGCTAATGGAAGTAAATACATTTTAACTTTAACATTTTTTTTATGTGTCTGGACTAACAGTTTTCCTTGATATTAATATATGTTCTTTGAAATTGACAATGAAACTAGTAATATTTTAGGTAATATTCGACTTGATATAACTTGGAGCTAACTTTACCCGTTACAGTGGTCGCATGTTCTAAGAAGTGACTCTTATAGTGGACTAGGCTGTCAATGACAAGGTGATCTAGGTTAGAATCTAGATAGAGTATACCGAGGGTGGTTTTTATAAAATGGTTTTCCACTCTCCACACAAATTCAAGTACACTTCCTCGTCCTTATTTCTAAAACCATCAGCATAATTGGTACATAAGCATATAGCCAGAACGGGTAGTAAGATGCAGTGCTAAAATAAGGGTGTTGCCTTTAATTAGCAATGAAAATGGAGATTTAATAAACAGTTTTGTGGTTCAACTATATTTTTTTCTCTTACCTTCTATATATTTCCTTTATCTACGCTACTTCTTTTTTTGTATGTAACATGTAGGGTGTATCAGAAGAAATAGTAAATATTTTAAGAGGTTGTAGTATTAATTATTCTGAGTAAATAAGTTTATAAAAAAACATGTGTCGAAGTCTCAATGGCTACGGAGATACAGCTATTTGAAATCAGTTTGGATAAGTCCGCTTCAGCTGCAGCTCTCTCAGATGACTTACGCACAGCACTTTAAATCAGCTCTGACTAACAAGCAGGTATAACCTGACGTTGTTTGGTGTTAGAAGTGTTGTTTAGAATGTCACGCATCTTTACGCCTGGTGAATATGCCGATAGCGTGTTTGTTTATGGTTTTTGTAATGGAAGGCCGGTTTCTGCTTGTAGAGAGAGTAACGTCGACGGTGCTCACTCTCTCAAATTATGCTTTGTGGGGATAGAGGGAAAGCGAAAGAAAAGGTGAAATACAAGAGACAAATACTTCTCGCTCGCGTTATGGATGGTTCTGTCCTGATTTAAAAAAAAAATCCAAAATGATCTTCAAATAACTACACGTACTAATACCACAAAAGTGAGAAAGTGCATTGAGGTTGGCATTGGAACTATTGGTCTTATTATTAGTCTTGTGTAACATTCAACTAACATAAACAAGTAGCTTATCGTTTTTTAATACCTCTCGTAATGGTCTTTCAAACAACTGTATCTCAACAGCCATTTAGAATTGGATACATACTTATATGAACATTTTACTAAGAATAATCTACCATAACCTCCCAAAATATCTACTATTCCTCCTGAAACATCCTGTATTTAGCACATTTGTTACTTTTTTTGTCTTACTTTATCTAAAAAAATATGTTTAACATCCCTATAAGATACAGAGGTATTGAGAAGGATGACTTATAAACGGGGGAAGAGGTTGGCTTGTTGCCGAGTAGTCAACCTGCTCTTCCGACGAACCTGTCTACTGTCTGATTAAAAAAAGGAAGACACTATTTTGACAGTCACAAAATATGTATACATAGTCATTATCTACAGCAGTCACATTCAAAATACGAGTATTTTACTAATACCTACAAGAGAACACCAGTGAAATAGTAAAGTGTTATCAATTTTGGCCATAAAAAATAGGTTTGTAATATCTAAAAAGCTCTTCCTGCTAAACATGTAAGTAAACTAGATAGTTTTATTTGTTTACTGGAATTCATAGTGTTAGCTTATTTAGAATGCTAAATCATTTTTCTAATTATAAAAGATCAAACCTGCATGAAAACTAGCTAATTGACACTAGTTTAAGCGGCACAATAAACTAGAAAAACTAAAAATATTTGACCAACACAGTAGTTACAATACTACCAATTAATGATGACATCTTCAGACTTTAACAATAGGTAACACTTGTCGTTCCTCGACTGGTTTTTCATGCTTCGGGGAGCTGGACGGGGCGTCTTCTAAACCTAGGTCGCGAAGTTTCAGCTGCACCTTTTTATTGGTTATGCATTTAATATGAGTTCTTCTGGGGTCTGAAAAGGAGCAGGGGGTGATAGTTGACTAGATAATAAGGAGGAGGAAGAGAGAGGGGTCGTAATCGGTAGGTGGATTGCGTGGGAACAGGTTTCGGGGAGGATGACGCAGATGGATATAGGAAAGGTGTCAGTGTGATGAGGGCCTTGAAAATACGATTGTTCTCCCTGACCTTACGGCAGATACCTCCCTTGCTGCGACGGTACGGGAATGGTGTTGGAGGGGGGGGTCATGAGGTGTGGCAGCCCGAATGGTTCTGAGCGCATAAAAAGATTGTGAGAAAAAGGAGGTGGGGATGGGTGAAGGATAAGTGGCAGCCCGAATGGATCTGAGCGCAAAGAATTATAAGAAAAAGGGGGGGGGATGGGTGAAGGATAAATGGCAGCTCGAATGGTTCTGAGCGCAGAGGAGTGTTTGTGGTAAAGAAATGAAACTAAATCATTAGGTAGGAGACAGGTGGTGGGGAGGGGTGAAGGATAAGTGGCAGCCCGAATGGTTCTGAGCGCAAAAGGGTGTTTGGGTTACAGAAATGAAACTAAATCATTAGGTAGGAGACAGGTGCTGTTTATTATTTATTTTTTTCTTATGTCTATACATGTACAATCTCTATCATCGAGAGGAGGGTGGGCCCAACCCTCCTCCTCGGTCTTAATCTCTAACTTATTCTATCATGTCTATTTTAACCTTCTTATTCTTAATCTAAAACTAAAACTACTGCATCATATTACATGTTTTTACCTTTGAATATGGTTTTTTCCCTTTTATTGTTTATGGTCTTTAGCTTGATCGAGCCCTTCGTCCTGGCGCGATCTCTTAGAGTGTATGGAACTTAGTGGACGGGCCTTGGGGAGGACGGTGGCCCGTTTGGCAGACCGCGCAGGGAGGGCTCGAGGAAGAAGGGGTTAAGGGCGACGTGGTCTCGGAATGGTCACTAGAGTCGCACAACAATTCCCCCTTGTAAAGTTGACCAGTTCCGAGACGTAAGTTCACTCGCGGTCACTTCGAACACTTTCTGATAACCCGGCACTTTTTGTAAACACTTTGTTCCGATCTAAACTTGCTCTTCTTCGTCCTGTGGCCTGCTTGAAGGTCTCAGTTGAAGCTGATCTCGGTGAGCCTTGATCTCGTGTGCTTGTGGGTTTGAGTCTAGTAGGATCTGGTACATGTGTTGTCCACACTGCCTTTGGATGGTGTAAGGCCCTGTCCACTTGGGGCAAAATCCGGCGTGGATTCCTTCTGCTGCGTTGGACAAGGGGTGGTTCCTCATAAGGACGCTGGCTCCTATGGGCAGGAGGTCTTTTTCGGCTGCTGCCCGTCTCCCTAAGTACCGTTCCTGGTACTTCTCCTGATGCAGTCTTGCTTCTGTGTGTTGGGACAGTAGTCTTTGTACCCGTAGTTGACGTTGATCTGCCTCTTCTGGGATAGGTGTTTGCTCTGTCTCTGAATCCCAGTCTTCGGGCCGTCTGAGCAGTTGCCCGAAAAGAAGTTCGCTGGGGGCGAACCCGGTGGCCTCGTTTCTTCTGTTTCGGAGATGGAAGAGGATTTTTGGAATGGCTTTGTCCCACTGGCGATGATCCTTTCCTTGGAGACTCGTGCGAATTCCCACCTTTAGTTCTTGATTTCTCCGTTCGACTGGATTCTCCCTTGGGTGGTACGCTGCGGTTGTCCACCTTTTGGTTTTCCAGGCTTGGCAGATTTTCTTCCACGCAGACGAGCGGAATTGCGGACCGTTGTCTGTAAGAAGTGCTGCGGGGTATCCCCATCTGGGGATGATTTCTTGTTCCAAGATTCGTTGGATTTGAGGGACGTTGGATTTCGAGAGGGGAAAGGCCTCCGTCCATCGAGAGAAAAGGTCGGTGATGACTAAGAGAAACCGCTTCCCTTTGGTTGATCTGGGGTATGGCCCCATCAGGTCTAGTGCGACCTCTTTCCAGGGCGAAGTCGGCTTTCTGGCCTTCCATGGCGTCTTCGTCGTTCTCCCTGACGTCTTCATCGTGGCGCATGTATGGCAATCTCGGACGTGCTTTCGAACGTCTCTGGTTACTCCTTTCCAGGAGTATTGTTTCCTAAGATTCTGAAGAGTATTCTTTTCTCTGGGGTGGCCCGCCTCTGCGTGGTCGTGGAAGTATTTCAGAATCTCTTCTCTCATTGCTGGAGGGGCTACAATCTTCATTGCTTGCTCTGGATAGTCTTTATACAACAATGCGCCGTCTTGCCGGGTGAATCTGGCCGCATGGAGCCTTTCTTGTCTGGACCGTTGGTCTACGGGGATTTTTGCGATGTCTTCCAGACGTCTTATTTGTTTCTGGATGTAGGGGTCTGTGTGTTGGGCCTTGATGACCCTTTCGGGTAGGGTCGGGGTGGAGGGTAAGTTGAGGAGGCGGAGTGGCTCGGGTGGGGGAAGAGGAGTTTCTGGGGGCATCATACGGTTCCACTCTCGTGTGTTATCTTCCGTGGACTCTTCTCCCGGGTTCCTTGATAGAGCGTCTGGTAGCTCGTTCTCCTTTCCTGGTCGGTGTTGGAGCGTGAAGCTGTACTCCTGTAGTAGCAGGGACCAACGGGTTAGCTTTGATCTGCCGTCCTTCATATTGTTTAGCCACGTCAGGCATTTTGCGTCCGTTCTTAATGTGAACGGTTTGTCTAAGTAGATCTGATACCTTTTGATTGCCCATATTATGGCGAGGCATTCTTGCTCATTGTTGTGGTATCGGCGTTCCGCGGGTGATAGCTTTGCGCTAGCATAGGAAATAATCTTTCGGTGTCCTTCTACTTCTTGATACAAGACCGCACCTAATCCTATTCCACTGGCGTCGGTTTGAAGACAGAAGGGTATCTCTGGGTCAGGTCGGTGCAGGGCTTGGATGTGTTTAAATGCTTCTTTTGTCTGTTCAAAGGCTTTTTGCTCTGGAGCGCCCCATTTCCATTTCTGAGTTGCTCCTGATCTGGTGGTGAGTAGGCTGGTGATATGGGCCATGTTCGGAATGAACTCTCGTAACCAGTTGCAGGTCCCGAGGAATTGCTGGAGCTGCCGCCGTGTTTTGGGGGTGGGATATTCTTGGATCACCTTGAGCTGTTCGGGGTTTGGGCTATTTCCTTCTGAGGAGATGATGTGTCCCAAGTATTTGAGCGTGGTTTTCCCGAACTCGCACTTCTTCATGGCACCTGTGAGTCGGTACATTTCTAGCCGTTCCAAAACCCTTTTTAGATGCTCTAGATGCTCTTCGTAAGAGTTTGAAAATACTATAATATCGTCCATGTAAGCAAAACAAAATTTTCCCTGGTATCCTGCTAAGACCTTCTGGCTCATCATTTTTTGGAATGTCCCCGGTGCCCCTTTTAACCCGAAGGGCATGACCTTGAATTGATAGGTTTCGCCATTGGGCGTGCTGAACGCTGTGAGGTGTCTGCATTCAGGGTCTAATGGAATCTGCCAATACCCCGATTTGAGATCTAAGGTACTGAATATTTTGGCTGGACCTATTTCTTGAAGTAACTGAGGGATATGAATTCGCGGGCAGTTTTCTTCTTCTGTGTTGGCATTGAGTAGTCGATAATCTACGCAGAATCTAGGAGTTTTTTCCTTTCTCTCGACGATGACTATTGGTGCTTGGTACTGTGACGTGCTGGACTCTATGATATTGGTTCTGAGCATTTCCTCGACCTGGGTTTGGATTATTTGTTTCTTTTGGAGCGAGTATCTGTAGGTGGGT
Source organism: Timema cristinae (assembly GCA_039000515.1). NCBI lineage: Eukaryota > Metazoa > Arthropoda > Insecta > Phasmatodea > Timematidae > Timema > Timema cristinae. Next base: position 54,212,023 of record JBCFYV010000012.1, read on the forward strand.
CCTCTGATGGGACGGTCATTCTTCAGGCGGATCTGATGTTGTGTGCAATTCGTTTGATTTTGGGGATTGAAAAGATCGAAGGCCTTCTGATGCTGCTTGATGACTTGGAAGAGGTGGGTTTGTAGTTCTGGGGGAAAGTCGTGTCGTACTTCCTCAGAGTTGAAGGGGTTGACCTTCGCTGGTTCCTTCGCTACCCAATACACTTGTTCTCTTTGCTCTTTTCCGAATATTACGCATGCGCGCTGGTAATCCACTATTACCTCTTGCTCGGAGAGCCATGTATGACCCAGAAGAATTTCTTCGACGAGATCGTCTGCGACTAGACACGTTATGACCATTTTCTTGAGCCCTATTTCTATATGTAGCTGGCAGTGGCCTCGAATAGTTAGTTCCGTTCCTTCCTTGGCTAGGGACACCGAGGTGGGTGCCTTGACCATCCGTTCCCGTGTGTGAGAGTCGAGGGCTGAGGTCCTGACGAAGTTCTGTGATGCTCCGGAGTCTAGGACGGCTCGAAGCTCTCTTGAGGGCGTGCGAACTGGGATTCGGGGTAAGTTGGCCGGTGGTCCACTGCTAAGTATGGCCTGTTGGGCCGGGGATGAGTTCGGCCTCGTTTTCATCCCTGGTTCCGTTTCCCGTGCTAGTTTGTGTGGTTTGTGCGTCGTGTGGTCTGTCCGTGGTTCTTCTTGCGAGGAGTACGGGGCACTCTCGGTGGAAATGCTGGGCGGGACAGAAGTGACATTGAGGAGGGGGTCGGGTATTTCGGAGGGGAAGGGGCCTTGGCGGCTCTTGAGGGGAGGATGGGAGTATATCTCGTTGAACTGCCTGAGCTCGCTCTAGTAATTGGTCTATGGTAGTGGGTGGGACGGAGGTGATAAATGGCCGTATGGTGGGGTGGAGGAGCTCACTTATGAGGGGTAGAATTTGCTCGTCGGGAGCGGTGGGGAAGAATCGCTTGTACAGTCTCATCTTTCTGAGAATGAAATGGTCAGTAGATTCTCTTGCTGTCTGGGCTTCCCCATATAGCTTCGCTTGGAGTTTGACTCTCAGTGGTGGAGAGTCTAATTGTTCTTGAAGCCTTTTTGAAGTTCTTCCCAAGTGTTGGAATATCCCTCATAGTATTTCCACCACTGCGTGGCGTCTTGATTCAATCTTTCCGTCACTAGCGTTGTCCATAGCTCCTTGGGTGTGTTGCTGTCCTGGAGGATTACTTCGCACTTCCGCAGGAATGCTGCCGGATCTTCATGGTCCAGGCCTGAGAATCCGGGGAGAATAGGCTGGAAGGTGGGCTGCGTGGGTTTGGTGGCTAGTATGGTGAGGGATTGGCTTGCCTTTCGGCGGAGTTCTTCAAGTTCGTCGTGCTCAGCGGCCGTCTTTTCATTGCAGGGTTGGCAGATGAATTGGAGCCCAGTGGTATCTGTCTTTTTCTTCCCAGTTTAAGCAGAGGAAATGATACCATTCCTCGCACTTATCACAGTAGATTGTTGTTTCTCCCTTCCCGGGGCAGGCGGGGAAACCGCACTGATGTCGGGTACGTCTTGGCATTTTTTAAAAATGTTTTTTAATTTTTTTTTTTATTATTATTATTTTTTTTTATTATTATTATTTTTTTTTTTTAGGGCGCCACCGAGTTTATCTGAACTCGGAAAAGTGGTGAGTCCTTAGGTTTTGGGTTCTCTGCTGGCTTCAGCCGGTCACTCTTCTCTCTTGTTCAGGAGAAGTCGCCCCACGTTGGGCGCCATCTTGTCGTTCCTCGACTGGTTTTTCATGCTTCGGGGAGCTGGACGGGGCGTCTTCTAAACCTAGGTCGCGAAGTTTCAGCTGCACCTTTTTATTGGTTATGCATTTAATATGAGTTCTTCTGGGGTCTGAAAAGGAGCAGGGGGTGATAGTTGACTAGATAATAAGGAGGAGGAAGAGAGAGGGGTCGTAATCGGTAGGTGGATTGCGTGGGAACAGGTTTCGGGGAGGATGACGCAGATGGATATAGGAAAGGTGTCAGTGTGATGAGGGCCTTGAAAATACGATTGTTCTCCCCTGACCTTACGGCAGATACCTCCCTTGCTGCGACGGTACGGGAATGGTGTTGGAGGGGGGGGTCATGAGGTGTGGCAGCCCGAATGGTTCTGAGCGCATAAAAAGATTGTGAGAAAAAGGAGGTGGGGATGGGTGAAGGATAAGTGGCAGCCCGAATGGATCTGAGCGCAAAGAATTATAAGAAAAAGGGGGGGGGATGGGTGAAGGATAAATGGCAGCTCGAATGGTTCTGAGCGCAGAGGAGTGTTTGTGGTAAAGAAATGAAACTAAATCATTAGGTAGGAGACAGGTGGTGGGGAGGGGTGAAGGATAAGTGGCAGCCCGAATGGTTCTGAGCGCAAAAGGGTGTTTGGGTTACAGAAATGAAACTAAATCATTAGGTAGGAGACAGGTGCTGTTTATTATTTATTTTTTTCTTATGTCTATACATGTACAATCTCTATCATCGAGAGGAGGGTGGGCCCAACCCTCCTCCTCGGTCTTAATCTCTAACTTATTCTATCATGTCTATTTTAACCTTCTTATTCTTAATCTAAAACTAAAACTACTGCATCATATTACATGTTTTTACCTTTGAATATGGTTTTTTCCCTTTTATTGTTTATGGTCTTTAGCTTGATCGAGCCCTTCGTCCTGGCGCGATCTCTTAGAGTGTATGGAACTTAGTGGACGGGCCTTGGGGAGGACGGTGGCCCGTTTGGCAGACCGCGCAGGGGAGGGCTCGAGGAAGAAGGGGTTAAGGGCGACGTGGTCTCGGAATGGTCACTAGAGTCGCACAACACACTTGAATAACTACTTAATGATAATTCCGTATCTCTCGTAGCTTCTCAGGTGCAGAGTAAGATATCACTTCTTTGAAGTGGATAGAACGAAAAGAGATTATTAAAAATATTTTGCCATTATTTAAACACACACTTCAATAACAGCATCATCATCAAATATTGAGGATGTTGACATTAAACATTAACCAAAAATGTAAGTTACACAAATATTTTAGTATCATTTACTAGTAAAAGGGATAAATATTATATATAATCTATATATCATAATATATATATATATATATATATATATATATATATATATATATATAATGTATACACCGCCACCGTGGTTCGGATTCCACGTTAAATTGTAGGTCCTCCATTTCATCTCACAATCACCCTACCATTACACATTAGCGTAAGTGCGTATAACCCGAACGGGTAGTAAGACGCGGTGCTAATAATATAATAATATAATGTATACATATTGTGTATGTGTATATATATATATGTGTATGTATATGTGTATATATATATATATGTGTGTGTATGTGTATATAATGTATATATATTATTATTATTAGCACCGCGTCTTACTACCCGTTCGGTCTATACGCACTTACGCTAATGTGTAATGGTAGGGTGATTGTAAGATGAAATGAAGGACCTACAGTTTAACGTGGAATCCGAACCACGGTGGCGGCCTGGCATTCCACACATTCACAAGATGTCTTGTCAGAGGTGAAGGAAGAGTTTGGAAATCAGATAAATTTGTGCCGGGACCGAGGATTGAACCCCAGCCGCCAGCACAGAAGTCTGACACCTTACCCCTAGACCACCAGGTCACCTAATGTATATATACACACCTCAATGGTCAGCTCAGTGTTTTCTATTTTTTTTTTTCTGAAATTGTTTGATGTGACTTTGAAGCAATTATGGCTTCCGTGCATTTCTTATAGACCCTTTTGAATGTTTTCTGTGTTTTTTGTAAAAAAAAAGAGAAGATAAATTGATTATAACATTTGTCAGAGTATATGACCCCATTTCTTATTAAAAAAGTTCAAATAACATTGTGTGATCCTTAGAAGTAATCACTTGAAATATTGTAGATACAATTTTAAGCTTAAAACAAACATAGCTTATTGTAATTAAATGATGTTGGATATCAATTGAAGTAATGAAATTAAATACTTTGTTTAGTTTAAAACATAAAAAGTGGATCTTTTGATATAAAGAAAAGCTCAAGACTTATCAATAAAGCTAAACACTAATGATCTCTGCAAGAACCTTAATGTGGTAGATAGAATAAGCGCTTGGCAATGGAATGTAAAACACAGCCAAGATTCATAGCACATTGTGCAGTTACCGATCTTTCCCACCAGATGGCAAAAATCTGCCCTTGGCTAATTACTGCACTGTAATTATAGTAATTAAGTGACGTAACTAAGAAATTGCATTCATATAATTAAATAATTAGTTACACTATTCAATTTCTAGAAATATTGTGGTATGTGGATAGAAACTTGACAACATTTGCATATGTATTTTAGTGTTCGATAAATAATAATAATAATAAATAATAATAATTGACACATTAAAACTATGTAAGGTACTTCTGTATTTCAGTTTATAGCACCGAAAATATATTAATCAATTTGACTATACAAAAAGGTTTATTTCAACTATAGTGGATAATATATTTTTATATAATATTAAAATGTTTTGATATCTACTATCGTAATTTTTTCATAATTAAGATATTATACTTCTTCAGCATCACTTGGGATAGTAAAAGATGCAAATAATATATTTTACATTTAATTTATAATTTATTGTTTTGTAGTTTTGTTTGTTCAAAACTTAAAAAAATCTATTCTCTTATTAGATAACAAAAACTAATCTAAAATATGGTATTTTATGATATAGTCCATGAAACAATGAACATTTTGGTATAATTCGGAGGGATTAAACGCCATTTAAACAGCTGATTACTATATTACTATTCATAATTTATTTAGTGAAAATTAAAGGCTTTCAAAATATAGTACCACTACGCATTAGGCATTTAACAAGAACGTTAATTATTTAAGATTGATAGGATAGGTGACTTTCAGGAATACAACAGCCTTCAAGCGCCGCCAACTCCTAGGAGTTCTCAACAAATACTAGGCTTTGCCTCCTGCTTTGTATTTTTGTTTATGTATAAATTTCTCTCTCACACAAAGTAGAATGGAAATATGGCTACGTGTAGTTTAGGAATTATATGTATGGAATTTTTGATTATATTATAGGAAATTTAGGCAGGTAATGATTTGATATAATATAAAAAATGTAGAATGGTGTTGGAAAATTTAAGACAGTGAGGGAGTTTTTCAGAAGGATAGATTGAATAATTCAACATAACATAAAACATACTGCATTATAATTTATTTGTAGTTCTTTAGCTATAAGTGAACCAATAGGTACAGAAACTATCTTTTATAAAAATCTGTAGGTTCAAAATAAATTAAACTACTATGATTTATCTTTAGATTTAATATTTAAATGATTCTGTGATTACTTTTTGAACTAGGCGACCGTGTTAAACAGAAAAATAATATCGTCTAGATTAAAATAGGAGAATTCATAACTGTTCACGAGTTTTAAGAAAATATTTTTGAAAAACACTAGTTTTATTTGATTTAATTAGTTTGATAAATGGCCTAAAATCTTTCCTGTAAAAATCTACATGATAAATAAAACCACATCGAAATCATTTAAGCTGTCCAGAAACCTTAGGCAATAAACATACAGACCGATACTATATTTTAAAAGTAGTAGAGATGGTTGTTTTTAGTTTTATCTATACTTATAAAATAACATGTCCTGACTGACTGACTGACTGACTGACTGACTGATTCATCATCGCCGAGCGCAAACTATCAAGGCTACAAGCATGAAATTCGGACTGTAGATTCATTTTGTTATGTAAGCACCCACTAAGAAAGGATTTTAGAAAATTCCACCCCAAAGGGGTCAAAATAGGGGATGATAATATGTATGAAAGTCCGTCATTTTGAAAGTTACATAAACAAAATTTTGTATTTCGGTTATTGACGTAAAACAAATAAATACGTGTTTATGGAATGTTGGAAATTTTATTTAATAAGGGATGAAAAAGGGGGTGAAAGTTTGTATCAGACTTGCTATATTTTTGATCTGAGGTCAAGTTATGGTCATCAACGTAACGTAAT
>JBCFYV010000012.1:54218153-54228800 GCA_039000515.1 Timema cristinae
TAATAGTTAACTCGACCAATTTAAGGTAAGTAATGAGTAAATGGAAAATCACACGTTTTTAATAAATTGTTTATTACTCGAAATCCACTTAAGCTAGGTCTGACTTGCTAAGCCTTATTTGGATTTGAGGAAAGCAAGACAAATGAGAAGATAGGTTTGATTAATAAAAAAAAATTATCTCAAGATATGAATGGCACATATTAGTTCCTCAAAGCTTTCACTAACAAGTTTCAAAACGATTAAAATATTTTACTCTGGGTTTTATAATAAAGTTATTATTATTATTATTAGTATCGCAATTATCTAATATTACTAAATACAACTATCTTAAGATAGGTATAGGTGACCTACTTTCCTGAACTTTGTTTCCTAGACCATATTGTAAGAAAAAATAATTTGAAGTTATTGTTTATATTCAAAACATTTTCTAAGGTTTGATAGAGAGTTGGAAAATAAGATACAAAATGTAACTTGGGTAACAATTAATTTAAAATGAAAGTTATTTAGACTCTAAAACCTAAAAATGCGTTAACTCAACAACTATTTAAAAATTTAGAGTCGTCTGTTTTTTCCCCAAAAGTATGGAACAGATGCAAATTTACTCAAAATAAAATATATATTTAGGCTATATAAATTGTCACACATAAAAACAAGGTTTTCTAATTAAAATACCTGAAACAATACTCAATCACGTTTTCTAACTTAAATATTTTACACATTAAACATCCTGTATGATAACTATAATACCACCCACTTTGTTGGTCATTGTCTAGGGCGCTACTCTCAGAATAGACTAGACTGCCAATGATGGGTAGATCGTGAGAATGAACCAAGTCAGATGTTTTGGAAGGTGGTTCTATGTTCAAGCAAATTGCGGGTACACTCTCTCTCTAAACCTAATTGTGGTAAGACGTGGTGCTAAAAAAAAACTAAAATACCCCAAGCCATAGCCATCACGTTTGCTAACTACTCTTAGCAGTAAACATAACTTGTTCTAACTAAAATACATCGGACTCAAACCAACGCATTTGCCAACTTAAATACCCATAGCTTTAACGTTTGTTAACTAAAATACCGCAAACATTAAAAACAAATTTTAATAACTCAAATAAATAACCAAAATTATAAATATAATTTTTGATATCGTATGTATTTCAAACCGTAGACATAATGTTTGCTAGCTAAAAAATTTTATTGTCACAACTAGGGCCTATACCTAAATATTATATTATATAAATATTGAATTTTAAGTACGAAAATACTTGAAATATCTCTCTGTAGGCTCCTAAATACAATATTAATTGAGTTTTATTTTTATGAATAGTATAAACGATAAGAAAACCAAATAATCCAATTTTTAGAATGTTTGCCCGTTTATCTGTTTGTTGCCAGTAAACTCAAAAAGTACTCATTGGATTGAGGCGGGACTGTTTCTGTTGTATTCATTTGGCCGGAAACTTGGTAAGCGATATAACTTTCACGCTATTTCATCACATGTGAAACCAATGGATATAGTCCCAGAGCCAGACCAGAATTTATCCACCCGAAGAGTGAAAAAGTTTGTGAATATTTTGTTTTATATATGACATAAGTGTCTCATAAAAGTTAGTCTTACAAAATTCCAGTGGTGGAGAGCTGCGTGATGACGTCATTAATATGGCTTCCACGATAGTATGTAGTTGCCACATTTAAATGTACATAATTACTCACCTGTTTCTGCTAGAGAGTATTTTTTATCGAAATGTTTAAAAGTTAATTACAAATATATTTTGAAATCAATATTTTTTGTAAAATCCTTTAGTATTTGAGATATTTAATTTAAATGCGTAAAATCAGTGTCCACATTGATTATATGTGATTTTACCCATTATGTACTCAAAAATTATATGACTTTCGGAAATATACACATAAATAAAAGAGTTTCATTATTTAATAATGATTAAGAAAATGTTTAAAAATATGGGGTTTACTCCAAAGATAAGGTAATGAGTGATATCTAGTTATACGCCTACTTCCTCAGGATTGTATGATTTTACATTTTATCATACAGGGTTTTTATTTCAAAATCATCCACCCTAATTATCTATCAGCCTGATTCACAGATCATGTTGAACATTCTCTACGGCAAAAATTACACTTCAAATGTTATTTTTTTTAAAATTAAATGGGACGAGTATGTTGGAAAAAGACAATTTATTAGGTTGAATTAATTTTACCAAATATTTTTTAAAATATTAAGTAAAAATTTACAATAATGAATTACTCACAAAATAAAAACCAACATTATGTGAATCGGGTTGACAAATAAAATATATCATTGGATGTCTTCTCCACTTTTATTAAAATAGCTATCATCACAGTTATAAATACATTTTTTTGTCTTCAATCTTAGTTCTTTACGATATAGCTGTGGGTAAACCAAAAAAAATTATACAAAATCAACAAAGCCCTCACTTTGATAATATATTTAAAAATGATATATCGGAGCACGTAAAATGTAAAGATCCATCATTGAGTTAGCCTACTTTGAAGCTCTTGGATAATATTCGAGGGTTCACGGATTGGATATATTGTTTCAGAGAGCAAAATTCTGGCATCTTGGTTCAATACAAGTATTTCTTGGAGGAAAACATTTCAACTGATGTAAATGAGTACACATCTCACTTTCACTGTCTCTCGAAAGTTGCCTTTTCAAAGTTTATAGAACTACAAAACATTACAACATTAGAAATACTTTAAGATCAGGCGATAAAACTGAATGATATTTATCAAGATAATTTGGAGAGATTTATTGAAAGCAAAAATATAAAGCAAGTGTATGATGAGTTAATAATAATAATTTTTTATTATTATTAGACCGCGTTTTTATTTAGCCCGTTGGGTTATACACACTTTTAATGTGTATGGAAGGGGTGATTTGAGATAAAAAGCCCCAGTTTAACGGGAATCCGAACCACTGGAAGCCTAAATTCCCCCACTTTTCACAAATTGTGTTTAAAAACGACAGTTTTTTTTATTAATTCAGTTTTTTTACTGTGGGGATGGTTGTTTCTCGAGAATTTCCGGGAAAAAATTTTGAATTTTTTCAGTTCCCTTGAGCATGTTTGGGTCATTTACTATAGAAACCTAAACGTTGAATGCCCCTTTATCACATCCACAAAATTTTTTCAATAACACCCGATTTGTTCCTTAATCCTCAGTTTTGTATATTTTTTTTAAAATTGTTTTGAAATAATTATTGATGTTTTTTGGAATGCAGTTGTTTTTTGATTTTAGTTGAACTTGATACGTTTAAAACTATTTCAATATCCCAAAAACAGAGGAAGACTAATAGTCCATAAAAAACAGTTTTGAGTATGAAGTAATTTACTTTTAAATAACAGAAGATTTTCAAAATAAAAAAGTCTTGAAGAAAAAAATCAAAAGCAATTTTTCCTGTCCACCGATTTCGGTGCCGCTTTGGTTAAGACCTGCTCTCCATAGACTGTGTCGTGAGGAAGATTGAGTTTTTAAATCTCGGTCGGGTGTTTTTTAGGGTGATTTTACAAAGGGGTTTTCACTCCCGTAAAGCGGGTAAGCTTCCCTCAAAATAAAACCTTCATCCCCCTAAATTTTTTTCCTATGTTAGTAATAAAGTTACCCCGGTGGATAGAAAGATTGGCCTCAAAATAACTTCCTGTTTTTTGGGCTTAAAAATACATTGTAGGAAGGAAAAAAATTTAAATAAATTTATTAAAACTTTTTTCTGTAGAAATCCCAATGTGATTATTTCTTTGGTTTAGTAACGCTTGAAATATACATATAAGTAAAAAATTAAAAATTTTTTTAAAATTTTTTAATTCCAACCCTGTTTAAGTTTCAAAGCAATTACTAAATAGCCCAAATTTTAATAAATATTTGCTAGAAAGTACACCGATCACCCTGCATGGAAATGACCCGGGAACTTTGGATTTGTCAACAATGTGCTCTTTCCAGGTTTCGACCAGAGTGCCTTTTGTAATTTTATGATAATTTTTAAATCGTTTTTGTGAAAGGTTCTAATTTTGGCTGGCAATATTTTTTAAAATTATCATTTACGCTGTTGTATTTTTAAACCCTTGGTTATTTGTATTTAATGATAAAAAATATTTTTGGTAACTGCATAGTTCAAGTGTTTTATCTTTTTTAAAATGAAAAAACTGAAATATTCACAAAATTTTTCCTAAAACCACAGATTGCTGGGCCTCGTCAGTCACAAAAAGGGAGTTCCCACTTTTAAAATTTTTGGGCCTGTAACAAAAGGGTCTTGGCTCAATACAAAAATTGGAGGGGTTTTTCTAATTGTTTTATTATCTATACCCAGGCGAATGTAGTGTTAAACCCAACTTTTTTTCTCTTAACTGCACTATGGTAATTTGCGGCCCAAACCTCAAGTCATAGGTGTTTTTATCAACGGTGGGGAGGTCAGAAATTTAATTCTAGTGGTTTTTTGTACCAGAAAAACGTTCAATACGCAAATGTGGGTCCCTTTCCTCTCAATATATCTTACTCCCCTACCTGATTGTGGGTTAATTGGGATATTCCGAGTAGATTAATACAAGGTGAAAAAAAACCTTAGTTCAATAATGAGCAAATATATTAAAATGTTGGTGGGAAGGAATTTTAAAAAAAAAAACGATAAAGTTTTTTTGTATTGAAAATTTTTTTATTTAGATAAGATTTTATTTATACTTAAACTCCGGAATCCGGGGTTGGATTATCCACTTTGAGGTTTAAACCCCGGCATCGCCAACAGTAGGGATAATTTTGAAAAAACCCCGCGTTGATGGGGAACACAGGGCTACCGATTTTATACTCCCAAATCCCGAGGAAGTGATAAAGGCCCCAGGGCAAAAAAAATCCCTTCAAGGGGGAATGAATTTAAATAGCCCCGCACCCGTTAATTTTGACCCATTGCAAACTGTTGTTACGGAAAATACACAGCGGGGTAAGGAAAAAAGGGAAAGGGGGCAATGAAGCAGAAACTAAAAAAAAATTTTCAAGGTGTTCAATTTTGAAAAAACTGTAGGGCTCATTTATTTAAATTGGTTTTTTTTTTTTATTTGGTGCGTGAAATTGAGTAAAATACGATATACTGTTTTTAAAGAATCACGATGGGAGTATTAGTTTTAATTAAATGTCTTCGATCTCTAAATATTCGGCCCCTCCCGGCACTTGTCCCCCCCATTGCCCGGGGTAACGGGTTTTAAAAAAATAATATATATATAGAAATTTTATATAAAAAAATTTAAAAAAAAAACCTAAGACTACTGACCTGCATTTTTGGTCCATTTTAAACCCCCGGTATAATTGGTGTTCTTTTGCGCACGCTGCCGTTTAAAATATCTCCAATTTTTTAAAAAGTTTCTAAAAAATTTATTTAAAAATTTTTAGAAATTTTTAATTCCCCAAATATTGACATTAAAAAAAATAATGATGTGTATATGTTTTTTTCTTTAGTTAAGGGGAATAAAAATTTAAAACCTCTTAATTTAAACAAGAACTAAAAAGGCACAAATTAGTTCACCCGGGGAAAACCCCCCCTTTAAAATGCAATCCCTGAGCTAAAGAAATAGCGCCAAAAAAAAAACCAACTACGTCATTACTTTTCACATTGGCATACAAATTTTTAATTAATTTTTGTTGCAATTTTATTCGTATTGCTTTAAATTAAAAACCATGAGGGGAATTAATAAGGGGGACATTTTTTTTAACAAGTTTTCAATGACAAGTAAATTTTAAATTTGAATTGGGGATTGAAAGCTCCCCAAATTTATTTAGTTAACCTTTTTTCAAATCACCACAAAAAAATTTTCCAGGCAGGTTTTGCCCAAAATTTTTTTTTTTTTAAATTTTACTTTTAAAACAATTTAAATTTTTAGTTCATGAGTCCAGTTTAAAAATTATAAGTAATTTGGTTATTGTTTTTAAACCCGTTAAATAAATAAAAATAGAGGGAACACCGATGGAAAAACCCCAGAAGGCCTAAATAAATTAATTTTTTATAAAAAGCATAGAATTAAAAAACTTATTCAAAATGAAAAAATAATAACTTTTGTTGGGGGTTTTTTCCACCAAATGAATACACACTTTTTTTTAAACAATACCTGTTCATTTGACCCCTTTTTTATAATTTCCTAAAGTGTTATGGGTGAATAAAGGTAAAAATTTGAGGAATATACCCCCATTCATTGAATGAATGTGGGAAAAAATTTAGAAAAACACCCCCATACACATGACCGGGGTTTGAAAACCCCCCCTACCCCTTTAAAGGATTTTTAAGTAATCACATTTGTTATTTCAATAGCACTATTACTATTTGTATTTTAAAAAAAGAAATGTAAATCAACACAAAGGTTTTAAATAAAAAGTAAAAAAGCGAAAAGGAAATTTTTTTGAAAAGAAAAAACTCAAAATTTTCGGGCCTTCTAAACTTCCGGCTACCGCCATTTTTGGTAAACTTTTGTCTGGGAGAAGGGTTTTTGGATGAGCCAACAGACAAGAGTGGAGCAGAATTTGGGACTAAGACCCTCCAGACAGTAGTATAAAAATAAAACCAAACCAAAAACTATAGTGAAACCTTTATCCAGCTCCCACTGGTTAATGACACTTTTAAATTATTTTTTATTTATTTGGTTTTTTTTAGTTATTTGATGCTAATTTTTTCCATGGCTGTTTTTACTTTTTTTAGCCCGGCCCGCCGGGGATCAGGGGGACAAAGACCAAGAGAAGGGGAAGGGTTAAATGGACCCGACAAGAATTATTCTCTTTTTCCTAACTACACAAAAAAATTTTTGGAGGGCAAATTTTTTTTTTTTAGTTTTTTTAAAAATTTTCATAAAATTTTGTCTCAGGCATTTTCAACGATGTATAAAATTAAAAAATTATTTTTGTCCCCCACCGCATATTATACCCAAAATTTTTTTTATTATTTTTATTATTATTTTTTAAAACCCCGGAATTTTACCCCCGTTTGGGTTTTTTCCACTTACGCTAATGTGAAAAGGGGTTTAGGGTGATTGTGAGTTAAAGGGGAGGACCTCAGTTTAACTTGGAACCCCAACCACGGTGGGGGGCCCGGCATTCCCCACATTCACAAGATGTCTTGTCAGATAAATTTTGTGCCGGGACCGGGTTTTTAAACCCCGGGCCGCCAGCACAGAAGCCCTGAAAACCAAACCCCCTAGACCACCAGGTCACCTATTTGGGTTATTCCAGGCATACTCTACCAACGTACAAAGTTTCATTCGAACCCTTTTAAGCTTTTTGGGGAAGTGATTGAGTAAAAACATAAAAAAATCAAAAACACAAAAAACTTTTTTATTTTAAATTAGAAAAAATTTACTAGATGGTGTTTTTTTAAAAATTTAAAGGGGTTTCTCTAGTTTTTAGAAAAAAAAATTTTTATTCCCTTTAGGGGGGTGAAAATTCCCAAAAATAAATCCCTGGGTATTTTTTAAAAAATCCCAATTACGGGATACTTACTAGTCAATTTAGCATCAACAATATTTTTTTTTTTATTTCTCAAGTTTTTAAAAAAAAAAAGAAAAAATTTTTAAATATTTTAATAATGATTAGCTTTTTTGGGCCCTTTTTTAAACAAGCATATTTTCTTTTCAAAAAACCCCCTACAAAATTTTATTTAAAAATCACCTTCGAAAACAAATTTAAAGTTAATATTAAGATTGAAATTTAGCTTATTAGTTATTTTAAATAAGAAATTGGGTTTAATTTTTAACCCCCAGTCTAAACCCCAACAAGTGTTTTTATATAGTTTTCAAATAAAAAAACCCTTATATAAATAGACTAAAATTCCCGGGTATTAAAAAGTTTTTTTTTTTAAAATTAAGATGAAATTTTAAAAGCTCAGGTGAGTTCATATTTGAACTCATATGGTTTACATTATTAGCAAGTTAATGCTTTTGGATTTGAGTTTTATGAAAACCAGTTGAACCCTTTTTCCCCTTTCTTTTTTTTTTTAATTTTTGTAAGTTTTTTTTGGAACGAAAAAAGATAAAAAAAACTTGGGTTGTACAAATTTAAATTTTAAAAAATTTGGGAATTAGGGCATATTTTCCCTTTACCCCCGATATATAATTTAAAATTAATAGAATCCCCCCAAAATATATTTTAAAAAATAAGTTGGTTTTTCCTTTTTATTAATAATATAATTATTTTTTTTTCAACCTTTTGAGCAAAAAGAGGGAAATTTTCCCCGGGATGTTGTTTCGGTAAAACATTTGATTCTTAAGCAAATTTTGGGGAAAATAGCTGAAAACCGCTTGTAACAACCCCCAACCCCGGGCATACCTAAAAAAAGGGTTTTTTTTAGGGTGACAAATTTTCATTTGATAATTTGAAGGTGTGGACTGTGATAAAAGGGTTTTAAAACTATAGGAACGACCCTAAATCCATTTCCTCTTCTTAGAGTTTTTTTCAGGTGACGCAAATAAATTTTCCATTTTTTTTGGGGGAAAAGGGGTAGTTTGTATTTCTCAAAATTTTTAAAATTGATCTCAGAACTCCCGAATTTTTTTTGGGGAAATTTTAAAATTAAAAAAATTAAAAATAACCCTACCTTCACCACAGTTTTTAAAAAACAAATTAAACCAAAAATTTTACAAGGTTTTTAAAAAACTGCAGAGACCGTTGATAACTTTCCCCTCTATTTGAGCCTGGCAAATATTTGAATTTTAACAAAAAGACTTTTTTAAATAAAAAATTTTTACAATGGTTTAAAGGCTTGGGTTAGGGGGCCCCCCTTTTATAGACTGTATTTAAATGTGTTAGCTCTAATAAACTTCCATTGGGGAAGGTATAAAAATGTATAAGAAGGATGAGTGGGTGAAGTTAAAGAAATGTTGAAATTCTTATCAAAAAATAATTAAAAAAGATTATTAAGAATCCCGGGGGGGAAATATCGAACCCCTCAGATCCCAAAAATATTGAGGGGGGGGAAAGCCCCTCAAAAACCCCCTGCCAGCAAAACCAGGTTTTTTTGGGGAAAATATATTTTTTTAAAGTCTTGTTTGTGTGTATGTATGTGTGTGGGGTATTTTTTATATGTATGTTTTGTGGGTTGTATGTGTGTGTATGTGTGTGTGTATTGTGTTTTATGTGTGGGGGTTATGTGGGGGTGTGTATTTGGGGTGTTTTTGTATATGTGTGGGTATATGTGGTGTGGGGTGTGTTTTTGGGTGTGTGTGTGAAAATGGGGGTTTTGGGGGTATGTGTGTGTTTTTATGGGGTGTGTGTATGTGTGGGGGGTATGTGGGGGTGAAATGTGTGTGTGTATGGGGGTTGTGTATGTGTGTGTTTTTAGGGTTTTGGGTATGTGTGTGTGTATGTTTTGTGTGTTTTGTGTTGGGGGTTTTGTATGTTTTTTTTGTGTTGTGGTTTGTATTTTAAACCTTAAAACGGGGTTTTTATCAGTTTGTTTAAATTTGGGAAAAGGGACTCCAATTTTTGCCCTTCCTCTCATTAAATTTTGCCCATTAAAACCATTTTTCCAAGCTGTTCACAATTTTAATGTGTTTTTTTTCATGTAATCGTTTCGCGGGAAATGGGGGTGGTTATTCCCTTTCCAAATTTTACGAGGGGAGTGCAAAAAGGATATAAAAATATAATTTTGGGAAACTTAAAATTTTCACTTTTTTTACTTTCTCAGGGACCCTTTGAGGGGACAATATTTTGTTTTTGTCAAAAAAAAATGTATTTCAATATTTTGATGGATCGATCTGTCTGTCTGTTTTCGGTTCAAACCCGAAACCATTTTGTCGAAACTTGTTACATTAAAGGGGTTTTTTAAAATTCCCCAGAGGACGTTTTGGACTTAGCCATTCAACCCTTAAAATTAAGGCTAAACATGAGTGCCAAAAGGGAAAAAAATTCTTTATATTCAAAATCTGTTCTAACTATTTTGATTAAAGCTTGTACCTATGCACGGTTTAACATTACAAATAAACCTGTGCATCTCATATTTCCCGAAAATATGATTTGGAGGGATTTAGAGGATCCCATTTTTATCATTCCTTCGTTAACTCTTTGAGAACCATTTTTATCATTCCTTTGTTAACTCTTTGAGAAAAGAAATATTTTCCATTGCAAAGTTGTTGGACTCTATAAAGAATTTAAAAAAATTTTTGATTTATAGGCACAGAAACATTTTAATAGATCTCTGAGAAATGATTTTTAAAAAGTACAGAAAAAAAATTAATAATATGTTTCTTTAAGAATTTATAATATTTCATGTACCTACGCTCTTTGGTGAATGTGATATTATTTGTTCCCGTTATATTTCATTTCACTATCTTATGATCAAATCTTAGACCTTTAAAATTTATTTATGTATGGATTCCATCCCTGTGCATTCACTTTGTTACTATACACAGGGGCTTAGTATTGCTAAAATTTCAAATTGTTATTTTTTTAGATTTAATTTCCATAATGTTTTAGGATTCTCTATCCTTTCCCCCTATTTTTTTATCGATGCTATTTTTATACATGTGAAAATGGAGGTACATTTCGTTTACCTTTAAGGGTACAAGCGTCTTTTCCTTATGGGTTATACTAGGCCCTAATTTATACCGTATTTTTAATAAATAATTAAGGGAAGCCTCTAACTTAAAG
>JBCFYV010000012.1:54228900-54301402 GCA_039000515.1 Timema cristinae
CCAAGCCTTAGCCATCACCACGTTTGCTAACTACCTCTTTCAGTAAACTTAACTTGTTCTAAATTAAATACATCGGACTCAAAACCAACGCATTTGCTTACTTAAATACCCATAGCTTTAACAGTTTTTGTTAACTAAATCCGCAAACATTAAAAATCATATTTTAATAACTCAAATAAATAACCCAAATTATAAATATAGTTTTCTGAATATCGTTATATATTTATACCGTTTAGAATATGTTTGCTAGCCTAAAAAATTTTATTGTCACAACTAGGGCCTATTCCTCAAACATTATTATATTATATATAATTATATAGTATATTTTATTATCGTATCGATAAGAAATATGCTTGTAAAATCTACTGCTGTAGGCTCCTAAAGTAATCAATATTAAAGTTGAGTTGGACTTTTTATGTTTAGTAAAAACGATTAAGAAAACCAATAATGCTCCAATTTTTGTTAGAAAGCTTTGTCCCTGCATTTATCTGTGTGTGTTGCCAGTAAAACTCAAAATAAAGAAAATACTCATTGTGTATTGTATGGCTGGGACTGTTTCTGTTGTATTCATTTGGCCGGAAACTTGGTAAGCGATATAACTTTCACGCTATTTCATCAGCATGCGAAACCAATGGATATAGTCCCAGAGCCAGACCAGAATTTATCCACCCGAAGAGTGAAAAAGTTTGTGAATATTTTTTGTTTATATATGACATAAGTGTCTCATAAAAGTTAGTCTTACAAAATTCCAGTGGTGGAGAGCTGCGTGATGACGTCATTAATATGGCTTCCACGATAGTATGTAGTTGCCACATTTAAATGTACATAATTACTCACCTGTTTCTGCTAGAGAGTATTTTTTATCGAAATGTTTAAAAGTTAATTACAAATATATTTTGAAATCACATATTTTTTGTAAAATCCTTTAGTATTTGAGATAATTTAATTTAAATGCGTAAAATCAGTGTCCACATTGATTATATGTGATTTTACCCATTATGTACTCAAAAATTATATGACTTTCGGAAAATACACATAAATAAAAGAGTTTCATTATTTAATAATGATTAAGAAAATGTTTAAAAATATGGGGTTTACTCCAAAGATAAGGTAATTATGAGTGATATCTAGTTATACGCCTACTTCCTCAGGATTGTATGATTTTACATTTTATCATACAGGGTTTTTATTTCAAAATCATCCACCCTAATTATCTATCAGCCTGATTCACAGATCATGTTGAACATGCTCTACGGCAAAAATTACACTTCAAATGTTATTTTTAACAAATTAAATGGGACGAGTATGTTGGAAAAAGACAATTTATTAGGTTGAATTAATTTTACCAAATATTTTTTAAATATTAAGTAAAAATTTACAATAATGAATTACTCACAAAATAAAAACCAACATTATGTGAATCGGGTTGACAAATAAAATATATCATTGGATGTCTTCTCCACTTTTATTAAAATAGCTATCATCACAGTTATAAATACATTTTTTTGTCTTCAATCTTAGTTCTTTACGATATAGCTGTGGGTAAACCAAAAAAAATTATACAAAATCAACAAAGCCCTCACTTTGATAATATATTTAAAAATGATATATCGGAGCACGTAAAATGTAAAGATCCATCATTGAGTTAGCCTACTTTGAAGCTCTTGGATAATATCTCGAGGGTTCACGGATTGGATATATTGTTTCAGAGAGCAAAATTCTGGCATCTGGTTCAATACAAGTATTTCTTGGAGGAAAACATTTCAACTGATGTAAATGAGTACACATCTCACTTTCACTGTCTCTCGAAAGTTGCCTTTTCAAAGTTTATAGAACTACAAAACATTACAACATTAGAAATACTTTAAGATCAGGCGATAAAACTGAATGATATTTATCAAGATAATTTGGAGAGATTTATTGAAAGCAAAAATATAAAGCAAGTGTATGATGAGTTAATAATAATAATTATTATTATTATTAGCACCGCGTCTTACTAGCCGTTCGGGTTATACACACGCTAATGTGTAATGGAAGGGTGATTGTGAGATGAAATGGACCTACAGTTTAACGTGGAATCCGAACCACGGTGGAAGCCTGACATTCCCCACATTCACAAATTGTGATTAAACGAGCAGTATTTCTTATGTAATTCAGTTTGTTTTACTGTGCGGGATGTGTGTTTCTCGAGTAATTTACTAGGTTTGAAATTTTGAATTGTTCACGCTTCCCTTGAGCTATGTTTTGGGTCATATTACATATAGCAAAACCTACAACAGTTGAATGTCACTTATCACATCCACAAAATGTTCAACTAACAGCCGACTTGATTCCATAATCCTCAGTTTTGTATATTTTGTTTATGCTTTGTAAATAATTATTGACTGTTTGTTTGGAATGCAGTTGTTGCTTTGATTTTTTAGTTGAACTTGATACAGATGCTAACTATTTCAATATGCACAACAGAGGAAGACTAACTAGTCCATCAATAACAGTTTTGAGTATTGAAGCTAATTTACATTTTAAATAACAGAAGAGTTTCAAAATAAGAGTCTTGAAGATAAAAATCAAAAGCAACTTTTCCTGTCCACCGACTTCGGTGGCCGCATGGTATAAGACGCTGCTCTCGCAGTAGACTAGTGTCGATGACGGGAAGATTGAGATTTTAATCTCGGTCGGGTGTATTTAGGGTGATTTTTACAAAATGGTTTTCCACTCCACGTAAATGCGGGTAAGCTTCCTCTAAATATAACCTTCATCCCTGAAATCACTAGCGTAGTTAGTACATAAACGTATAGCCCGGATGGATAGTAAGATGCCGTGCAAAAATAACTTCCTGTCTTTGGCTTAAAAATACATTTGTAAGGAAGGATCCAAATCTAAATCAATTTATTAAAAACTATTTCTGTAGTAAATCCCAATGTGAGTTATTTTCTTTGGTTTAGTCAACGCTTGAAATATACATATCAAGTATAAAAATTATAAACTTGTTTTAAAATTATACATTCCAAGCCTGTTTAAGTATTCAAAGCAATTACATAAATAGCACCTAATTTTAATAAAATATTTGCTAGAAAGCTACACCTGATCACCCCTGACATGGAAATTGATCCCGGGAACTTTGGATTTGTGCAACAATGAATGCTCTTTCCAGGCTTCGAGCCAGAGTGCCCTTTTGTAATTTTCATGATAATATTCTAATCGTGTTTGTGAAAGGTTCATAATCTTTGGCTGGCAACTATATTTTAAAATTATCATTTACATGCTGTTGTATTTTTCAACCTCTGGATTATTTGTATTTAATGATATAAAATATGTTTGGATTAACTGACAGTATCGTTCAAAGTGACTTATCAGTTTTTAAATGAATAAAACTGTAAATATTCACACAATTATCCCTAAGAACCAGCAGATTGCTGGGCCTCGTCACGTCACTAAAAGCGGAGTTGCCACATTTAATAACTTTGGCCTGTAACTAAAGACGGTCTTGGCTCAATACAAGAAATAGGAGGGGTTTTTCTACATTGTTATTATTCATCTACTATCCAGGCGAATGCTAGTGTTAATCCAACTTGTTTTCTCTTTAATCTGCACTAGTGGTAATGCGGACCAAACCTCAAGCTCATCAGGCTGTTTTATCAACGGTGGGGAGGTCAGTAATTTAATTCTAGTCGGGTGTACCGAGAGAACGTTCACACTACGCAAATGTGGGTACCTTTCCTCTCAAGTATATCTTACTCAGGCCTACCTGATTAGTGTGGTTAACTTCGGATATTCCGAGTAGATGTAATACAAGGTGTAAAAAAGGCTTAGTTCCAATAATGAGCCAAATATATTAAAATGTTGGTAGGAAGGAATTTAAAATATAAACGATAAACGTATTATTTGTATTGATAACTTTTAGTAGATAAGATATTATTATATACAGTAAACTCCCGAGAATCCGTGGGTGGATTATCCACTTTGAGGCTTAACCGCGGCATCGCCAACAGTAGGGGATAAGTTTCGGAAAAATGCCGCGTTGATGGGGAACACAGGGCTACCGATTGTTATACTCCCTAAATCCCTGAGGAAGTGATAATGGCCAGAGGGGCAAAAAAAAGTCCATTCAAGGGGAACTGAATTGAAATAGACCAGCAGCCTGCTTAATTATGACCTATCTGACAAGCTGTTGTTACGGAAAATACACAGCGGGATAAGGAAAAAGGAATCGGCTGCAATGAAGCAGAAGACTAATAAAAAAATTTTCAGAGATGTGTCAATTTTGAGTAAACTGTAGGGGCCTACATTGATTTAAATTGTGTTTTTTATTATCTTGGTGCGTGAAATATGATGTAAAATACGATATACTGTATTCATAAACGCAATCACGATAGGTGAGTATTAGTTTGAATTAAATGTGCTACGATCTCTAAATATTCGGACCATCCTCGGCACTTGTCCCCTCCATTGCCGCGGATAATCGGGTGTTAACCATATAATATATATATAGAATATATTATATACAAATATAATATAGTATAGAATATATTATATAAAAATATAATATATAAAAAATATATATATTATTATTATAAAAAATATACTATTATATGTTACATATTTACAGTTGCAAATCGCATTCCTTTACGCTATAAATGAAAATTGTTTAGTAAGTTTTATAGTCACTTCGGGGCTTTGATAGTATAAAGCATTCCGCTCACAATACTACCGATGATGGGTAGATAGGGTTGGCATCCCTGTCAGTTGTACTGAGGGTATTTTTTTCCTAAATTATTTTCCTTAACCCTTCCACCCGAATGCAGATACTCTTAATCAGAATTCAACCTTCCTCATCCCTAACACATTAGTGTAGTTATTATACATAAGTATAACCCGAAGGTACAGTAAGACTTGGTGCTAAAGATAAAGGTTTTATTCTACTTTTATAAAGGTCAAGAAAGTTGTTTTTAACTGAAATCACACTGTAGGCATCTGCTATCCAGTTTTGGAGCGCTTCACTGACTTGTGAATTGTATGAGGTCATGTAGTGCAGCACAGTGTGCAATCAGCGTATCAACATTGAGAAATGATTAAATATTGGTCAGTAATCGGATGGTCAGGGTACCCAACCCGGTCACAATGATGAGAAAACTTATTCACCAGAACGAAACTAATATAATATTGTTTGGTTTAATTCCCATTGAGCACGTTGAGTTTCATAACTAAAAGTAATAAGAAGAATATAATTCTTTCAGTGTATTCAATTATGTATTTCCTGTTTCTTTAACAATATACTTTGTATTATAAATAAAAATTTCAATGTCAAAGAATATCGCTTTGAATTAATGTGACGTTACTAACAAGATATTTTCGTATTATAAACACATTACAATTTTTTATATTTCGAACAAAGACACACCCTCGGATTTGGGAACTGTGTTGGTCGTTCTGTTACTTTACGCCATAGTACTAGTCGTATCCACCCACATACTTGGACTAATGAATTTAGGGAGGGGAAGGGAAAGTTATATATATATATATATATATATATATATATATATATATATATATATATATATATATATATTATATATATTGGCAAGCGAGCTTCAAATATTTTTAACGTAATATTTGTATGTTGGTAAACAATCTTACTATCCCTGGAATAAGGATCCCTTATTATTCTTTACTAACCAATCGCTACCTAAATTAAAGTGGACACATTATCACAAAAACAAATTTGTCACCTTACTTAGCCTTCTTGAACTATTTTGGTATTACTCGTCCGATTGGTCATTGAAAATAGTCTACAGCTTACACTAATTTAAATAATCACACATAAAGTAGTATGTTGATTTTAAGGAAAAAAAAAAATTTTTATTTTTACTGTGAAAAGAATAGGGGAGTAAAAACGTTAAAAAAAAACACCTAAGACTATCTGACCTGCATTTTGTGGTCCATTTAAACCTCCCAGGTCATAATTGTGTAGGTCAGTTGCGCACGCTGCCGCTTAATATCTTCCAATTATTTTACAAGAGTTTCTCAAAATTACTTTAGAATCAGTTAGAAACATTAATTACCACAATATCTGACATTAAAATATAATGATGTGTATATGTTATATTCCATTAGTTATGGGAATAAAATTTAAAACCTCTTAATGTTACAACAGAGAATCTAATAATGGCTACATAATTGGATGTTCATCCATGGGTAGTTCCATCTCTTTAAAATGACAATCTCCTGAGCTAATAGAAGTAGCTGCAAAAAAACTCCAAGCTACGTCATTACTCATCACATTGGCATACAATTATTAATTGAATTAATGTTGTCAATTTTATTTCGCTATTAGCTTTAAATTGAAATACCATGAGGTGTAATTAATAAGGGGTACAGTTTTTAAAACATAGTTTTCAATGACAAGATCATAACTTTCTGAATTGAGAATTGGTGGATATGAATAGCTCCTCTAATATTCATTTTAGTTAACTCTTTCTTCAAATCACCACAAAATATGTCCAGGCAGGTGTTGCACATTTATTTTATTATAAAATCTTTACTTTTTAAAACATATTTAAATTTTTAGTTACATGCAGCTCCAGTTTAAAAATTATAAGTAATTTGGTTATTGTTTGAACCTGTTAGAATAACATAAAGTAGAGTGAGAACATCCGATGGAAAAGCCCCAGAAGGCCTAAATATCATTAATTTTTCATAAAATGCATAGAATTAGAATACGTTATTCAAACCTGAAACTAATAACTAACTATTTGTTGGGTTTTTCCACCAAATGTATACACACGTTGTTTTAAACATACTACCTGTTCATATTGTACGCATTTATAGTAATTACGCTAATGTGTTATGGATGAATAAGGTTAAATTTAGAGGAAGTATACCCGCATTCATGTGAATGAATAGTGGAAAATAATTTAGAATAACTACCCTCAGTACACATGACCGGGATTCGAACCCCGATATCCCTGTAGTAAAGTGATTGAAGCTAATCATCATTTGTTATTTCAATAGCACTACTTACATATTTGTATTTTAATGAAATGAAAGAAATGATAGAATACAACATCAAAGTTGTTAGAATATAAAAAGTAATTGCTTGAATCATGTTTTGAAAGTTTCTTTTTTGTTTAAAGATAATCTCAAATATTCGGTGCCTTGCTAAACTTCCTGGCTATCCGCCAGTGGTGGTAGAACATTTTGTCTGGGAGAAGGGTAGTTTGAGATGAGCCAACAGACAAGAGTGGAGCTAGAATTAGGGGACTAAGACCCTCCAGACAGTAGTATAAATATAAAACCAAACCAAACTATAGTGAAACCTTTATCCATGCTCCCACTGGTTAATGACACTTATAAATTATTTTTTATTCATTTAGTTATTTAGTTATTTGATGCTAATTTTTCCACGTGGCTGTTGTACTTTTGTTGAGCCGCGCCGCGCCGGTGATCAGGTGGACAAAGACTCAAGAGAAGGCGAAGGTCATAAATGGACCACGACAAGAATTATTCTCTTGCCTAACATACACTAAAAATATTGTTGGAGGACAATATTTTAGTTTTTTATGTGCTTATTATTATCATAGTTCATAAATGTGTTGTGCTCAGGACATTTTCAACGATGTATAGAATCTAAAAAATTATTTTTGTCCACACCGCATATTACTACCCAAATATTTATATTATTATTATTATTATTATTACTAACCCCGCATCTTACTACCCGTTTGGGTTATACGCACTTACGCTAATGTGTAAAGGTAGGGTGATTGTGAGATGAAATGGAGGACCTACAGTTTAACGTGGAATCCGAACCACGGTGGAGGCCTGGCATTCCCCACATTCACAAGATGTCTTGTCAGATAAATCTGTGCCGGGACCGAGGATTGAACCCCGGCCGCCAGCACAGAAGTCTGACACCTAACCCCTAGACCACCAGGTCACCTATTTGTTATTCCAGGGCATACTCTACCAACGTACAAAGTTTCATTCGAATCCATTCAGCAGTTTTGGAGTGATTGAGTAACAAACATCCAAACATCTAAACACACAAACTTATATATATTATTAGTAAAATTTACTAGATGGTGTTGTTTAAACTAAAGTTTCTCTAGCTTAGAATAAAAATTTTATCTCTTCAGAGGCTGAGATTCAAAAATAAATCCCTGGGTACTTTTAAAAGATCTCAATTACAGATACTTACTAGTCAATTATAGCATCAACAATATTTTATTTTTTATTTCTCAAGATTTAAAAAAAAAAGTAAAGAGTTCATCACTTTAATAATGATTAGCTTACTTAGTCCTTTTTAAACAAGCATATTTTCTGTGTTCTAAAACCCATACATATTTTATTTAAATAATCACCTTCGTACAACAAATTTAAAGTTAATATTAAGATTGTAATTTAGCTTATTAGTTATTTTAAATAAGAATATTGGGTAAGTTTACACAGTCTCAACCAACAAGTGTTTTTTATATAGATTTCAAATAAAAAAACACCTTATATAAATAGACTAAAATTACTGTATTGAAAAGTTTTTGTTTTCAATAAGATGAAATTTTAAAAGCTCAGGTGAGATCATATTTGAACTCATATGGTTTACATTATTAGCAAGCTAATGCTACTGACTGAGCTATGATACCAGTTGAATCATTTACCCTCAATTTTTCAATTTTTGTAAGTGTTGAACGAAAAGATACAACACTTGGTGTACAATTTACTTCGAAAACTTGAATTAGGCATATATTCCTTATCCCTGATATATAAGTTATTAATAGAATCCCGCATATATATTTTAAAGATAAGTTGGTTCTTCCTATTCTATTAATAATATAAGTTATTTCTTCAACTTTACGAGACAACAGAGGGAAATATTCCGGCATGTTGATCGGTCAAACACTGATTCTTAAGCAAAGTTGCAAATAGCTGATACCGCTGTAACAACAGCCAACCCGGCTATACCTAACAAGTGTTTTTAGGATGACAAATTGCATTTGATAATTTGAAGGTGTGGACTGTAGACTGAAAGGTTAACTATAGGAACGACCCTAAATCCATTCTCCTCTATCTTAGAGTTGTTTACAGTGACGCTTAATAAATTACCATTTGTTTGAGAAAGGCTAGATTGATATTTCTCACAATTTAACTTGATCTCAGAACTGCGACATTTCGTGTGAAATTTAATTGAAAATTAAGATAATCCTACCTTCACACACAGTATTTAAAACTATTAAACCTAAAATACAAGGATTTTAAAACTGCAGAGACACGTTGATAACTTTCACATCATTTGAGCCTGAGCTATATTTGAAGTAACAAAAGACTTCTTAAATAACATTTTACAATGCGTTTCAGCGCTTCGATAGGTGGCCCCCTTATAGTACTGTATTATAAATGTGTTAGCTCTAATAAACTTACATTAGGCAGGTATACAAATGTATAAGATAGGATGAGTGGGTGAAGTTAAAGAAATGTGCTAGTATCTACTTATCAATAAATAATTGAAAAAGATTATTAGAATGCCAGCCGGATATCGAACCCCTCAGATCCCACGTAATATTGAGAGACGGTAGTCCCTACTCTAACCCTGCCAGCTACCATGGTATTGCATATATTCTTAAATGTCTTGTTTTGTATGTTGTGTGTATTGTTTATGTAGTGTTGTGTGTTGTTGTGTGTGTATGGTATGTGTGTATGTGTGTATGATGTATGTGTGTATGTTGTTGTGTGTATGTGTGTATGTGTAGTGTGTAGTGTGTATGTGTGTGTATGTGTGTGTATGTGTGTTGTGTGATGGTGTATGTGTGTATGTTGTGTGTTGTATGTGTGTGTGTATGTATGTTGTGTGTATGTGTGTGTGTATGTGTTGTTGTGTTGTTGTATGTTGTGTGTATGTGTGTGTTATGTTGTATGTGTGTATGTTGTGGTATGTGTGTGTGTATTTGTGTGTGTGTATGTGTGTGTATGTGTGTGTATGTATGTGTGTGTGTGTGTGTATGTATATTACCTTAACGTGGTTATCAGTTTGCTTAATTGAAATGACTCCAATTATTGCCCTTCCTCTCATTAATATGTCCATTAAAACCACTTTCCAAGCTGTTCACAATCTTAATGTGATTATTTCATGTAATACGTTCTCGCGGAAATAGGTGGTTATATCCTCAAAGTATCTACGAGGGAGTGCAAAAAGGATATAAACAATATAACTTTAGGACTTAAAAGTTTCACTTTCTACTTTCTCACGACCCCTTTGAGGGTACAAGTATTTTGATTGTCAAAAAAATGTATTTCAATATTTTGATGGATCGATCTGTCTGTCTGTTTTCGGTTCAAACCCGAAACCATTTTGTCGAAACTTGTTACATAAGGTTTTATTAAGATTCCCCAGAGGACGTTTTGGACTTAGCCATTCAACCCTTAAAATTAAGCGTCTAAACATGAGTGCAAAAGGGAAAAAATCTTTATATTCAAAATCTGTTCTAACTATTTTGATTAAAGCTTGTACCTATGCACGGTTTAACATTACAAATAAACCTGTGCATCTCATATTTCCAGAAATATGATTTGGAGGGATTTAGAGGGATCCCATTTTTTATCATTCCTTCGTTAACTCTTTGAGAACCATTTTTATCATTCCTTTGTTAACTCTTTGAGAAAAGAAATATTTACCATTGCAAAGTTGTTGGACTCTATAAAGAATTTTAAAAATATTTTCGATTTATAGGCACAGAAACATTTTAATAGATCTCTGAGAAATGATTTTAAAAAGTACAGAACAAAATTAATAATATGTTTCTTTAAGAATTTATATTATTTCATGTACCTACGCTCTTTGGTGAAATGTGATATTATTTGTTCCCGTTATATTTCATTTCACTTATCTTATGATCAATCTTAGACCTAAATTGATTTATGTATGGATTCCATTCCTCTGTGCATTCACTTTGTTACTATACACAGGGGCTTAGTATTGCTAAGTTTCAAATTGTTATTTCTTTAGATTTAATTTCCATAATGTTTTAGGATTCTCTATCCTTTCCCCCTATTTTTTATCGATGCTATTTTTATACATGTGAATATGGGAGGTACATTTCGTTTACCTTTAAGGGTAGCAAGCAGTCTTACCTTGATGGATTATACTATGGCCCTATAATTTATACCGTAGTGTAATAAATAATCTAAGGTAAGCCTACTAACTTAAAGGATAAACGAAGGGTAGGCCTACCTTCCATTTTCCAAACTATAAGCAAATGGATCAATTTTTTGATAAAGGGACGAGAAAGTTTTTGCAGTGCACCGTACCATTTATTCGTTAGTTACAACTTGTACAGACTGTATCGATTTACGGTATGTGAGAAGCAACTGGGGTGTGGATAGCAGGTCTCAAACAACACATAAAGCTCATATGAACATATGTCCTATGTTCGATAGTTTCAGAGATAAGGCCTTCCAAGTTTCTGCAGAAATTGTTAATAGCCCTACTTGGTATACCCCTGTTCCACCTCTTTCAAATGATGTAACACAGCATAGGCAGAGCTGCAGCTATATGACCAGGAGTGTATCAAGTAGGGATATTAACAATTCCAGCAGAAGCTTGGAGGGCATTGTTTCGGCAACCATCGAAGATGGGATTTATGTTCATAATCTCTTATTATGTTGTTTTAAAGTCGGTTATTCGCACCCCAGTTACTTCCCATATAAATCGATATACCCTGTATATAGGTTTCTGAAGAAAACTGAACTTGATGTTATTGTTTTAATGAAACTCATTTGATGTTTCTGGCGTTAATATCCTCAAATAAATTAATCTGAAGTGTGAACTTTAAATTTGGGATGAATATACATCGCACTCTTAGTTTAAATAGATGAGAAATTTTCCAGTGAAAATTAAAAGCATATTTTACGGATCTTTTTCCTAAAGTGAAAATCTTTTCATGGAAAACGTTCCAATTCACATCTCTAACTAGAAACACAGTTATTGTGACGTATGGTGGTGCCTTTTATGTCCCTGTTGGTAAAAGTTCCTAATATATTATTAATTAGATGAAGAGCGATGTAGGAGCTTGTATAAAAAGTACCTCTTAATATTTCAGCTGTAACAACATTTATCCATCAAATTAAAGATACGCTTTCGATGTTTGTGACCCAGTCTAATTTTACTATACATATTTGATGTTTTTAATTAGGCCCTCTAAACCTATTTATCCTATGATTTTTTCTAGTATTCAAAAAAGTGTTCACTTTTGTGCATATTTACAACAGTTTCAAATAACATTTCCCTGAAAACAAACTCTCCACCAGCATGTCTAAGAATGGTGGGAAAAAAACTCAGATGAATTAACAAGGAATAAAAATACTATTTTATAGCTTATGTCAATTCTGTCTTCATAGCTAAGGGTGAGTGACTAAGGGTTCAAGAGTCATTGTTTCAAACTTGGTTGATGTCACAAAGGTTTTATTTTTTGTCTGAATATGTCTCTCCTAATTGGCCAGATAATAACGATCATGACTATTGACAAATTGTTGATGTCCTGGAAATACCTGAAAACGCCCTCAATTGTATGTTTTTTATGACATTAAAAATGTATTTAAAATAAAAAACAAAAAGTCAAAAATTAAAATACAATGTCCCCAACATTTTAAAATATTAAATAATCAAATACTTTTGCTAACCGGCTATAATTAATAACGAGAAAAGCAATTGCGCCAAATTATCATGTAATAATTTAAATTTTCATTTCATTCATATTATAAAATCTAATTTTAGGTTATTGTTTTTGGTGAGTTGAGCGTATTGTAACATGTGCATTTTGGATATTATTATTGTGTATTAATATAGTTTGAATTATATAATGGAAATATATATATATATATATATATCTTTTCAACTACTTAAAATGTACCAAATGGTCTTAAAGTGCCTAAGACCACCTTTAACATAATAACAAAAAATGCAAATAAACTATATCTTTTTTGAACCATATTACTAAATATGTTTATATTATGCACTTGAGCCTTGATCAATGAGCTCAACCTCTCAGGAAAAATCTAGACTTATCAATATCCGGGGTAGTTATGCTTGGTCAAAGAGAGTTCTGTTATTTCCTTAAGGTATTTTACAAACAAAAAACACTAATTTAGTTCGTTGGGTCTTAGGGCCAAGACTAAGGCTCATCAGAATGACAACAGTTTTTATACTCATTGAGATTAACATATCAAATCGGGAACCACTGTCATCGGTCCGACACGTTAGTTCGGGAACCGCTGTAATTAGTCCGACCCGTTAGTTGAGGAACCGCTGTAATTAGTCCAACACGTTAGTTCTAGAACCACTGTAATTAGTCCAACACGTTAGTTGAGGAACCGCTGTAATTAGTCCAACACGTTAGTTGAGAAACCGCTGTAATTAGTCCAACACGTTAGTTGAGGAACCGCTGTAATTAGTCCAACACGTTAGTTGAGGAACCGCTGTAAATAGTCCAACACGTTAGTTCTAGAACCGCTGTAATTAGTCCAACACGTTAGTTCTAGAACCGCTGTAATTAGTCCAACACGTTAGTTCTAGAACCGCTGTAATTAGTCCAACACGTTAGTTGAGGAACCGCTGTAATTAGTCCAACACGTTAGTTGAGGAACCGCTGTAATTAGTCCAACACGTTAGTTGAGGAACCGCTGTAATTAGTCCGACCCGTTAGTTGAGGAACCGCTGTAATTAGTCCAACACGTTAGTTGAGGAACCGCTGTAAATAGTCCAACACGTTAGTTGAGGAACCGCTGTAATTAGTCCAACACGTTAGTTGAGAAACCGCTGTAATTAGTCCAACACGTTAGTTGAGGAACCGCTGTAATTAGTCCAACACGTTAGTTCTAGAACCGCTGTAATTATTCCAACACGTTAGTTCTAGAACCGCTGTAATTAGTCCAACACGTTAGTTCTAGAACCGCTGTAATTAGTCCAACACGTTAGTTCTAGAACCGCTGTAATTAGTCCAACACGTTAGTTCTAGAACCACTGTAATTAGTCCAACACGTTAGTTCTAGAACCACTGTAATTAGTCCAACACGTTAGTTCTAGAACCGCTGTAATTAGTCCAACACGTTAGTTCTAGAACCGCTGTAATTAGTCCAACACGTTAGTTCTGAAGCTATGTGTCTGCCTACTAAGAGGAGAGCCCCGGGTTCAATTCCCGGCATGTCTAAAAATATAGTTTTGGTGAATTGTTGGTTTCCATTTTCGCAATGATGAATTAACGGTCTGGGGCTGGGTGTGGAGTCTTTTCTAGAATCATATTGGATTATAAGTCGTGTGGTGATAAAATCATTCGATTCATAAATTGAACGTTAAATATCTCAAATTTAAAAAAAAAACTGTTAGTTGAAAGAGTTTCAAAAACTATACCCTTGCCCTTTCGCGTGGAGGAATAGTGGTAAACCCTAAAGGAAATCCCCCTTCAGTACACCCATTTGAACTCCACTATCCCCACTACTACTAGGGTAAAAACAATACTAAACATTACAAATATACACAAAGCAACATTTAGATCAATGATTGATCAAAGTTTTATAAATTATTTTTAAATAATTATTTATTTGTATATGTCCGATACCTTAGCTCAGCCGGTAGTGTCTGCCCAGTGGGCTAAGGGTCCTGAATTCGATTCTCGGACTGACAAGAAATTGATCATTAATGAAACTATGGGTTTTATCATTTCTCAATGATAAATTAACGGCTGGGGACTGGATGTTGCACCTGTCCTAGTCTTAAGTTAGATTATATGACATTTGAAGCTACGACAGACCTAACAAGCCGATAGTAGAAAATATATGACATGAATAGAAAATAATGTCCCAAGTCACAGGCTGGAAAAACAGTAATGGATATAAAGTAAATGTGTATATAAAGACGTTCACATAACAATAGACTGCTCACCATGTTAACTAGACATTGCTTGAAGTGTGGGTGGATTCTTTACTAGTGAAATCAAGTACGAGCAATGTATGGGCACTTAAATTATTATAACTGCTTTTAAAGATTGATTGTTATAATAATAACAAATTCTTTAACCAAACCTTCGTGTGATTGCGGTGTAAGAGGTTAAGCTAGAATTAACTTAAAATAATTAACTTTAGATCAAAATATTAGATATTTTTAGTCGTTGGTGGAGCGTGTAATTTTGCCCGAGTAATAAAAGTTTGTTTAAACTGTACCTATTATTTGTTTCCATCCCTCAGTCCCCATTTTACCATCACAAATAGGCACTTATTAATATTATATATTTATGTGTTGGGTACTAACGAAAACATTTTATCATATGAGGCATCTAGAGCATAGCCCATGTGTGGTTGGTCAAATGGAGTGTGAGATCATATCACGAGTACATCTTTAGCAAGCTCTGCTCACTGACAGCACGACACGACACTGACTATTAACCACATGGTTTTACGGTTTCGCATAGAAATAGCATTGTAACTGTGGAAATTTTCTACCTCGGGGTTATGATGAATCCCCGAACCTAAAAAACATACAAGTTTTACCAATCTGCCCGTCCCCGGGGTTGCAGACGAAACTGTTAAATAGATTATGTTCAAACTTTATATTAAATATAAATATGATCATACCTTGGGGATTATATTTAGTTTGTATTCAAGCCCACAAATTAAGAATGGTTTACTATATATTTTTATTTTGAAAAGGTCATTAGTTATTAATTATGTTGTTTAAAATTAATATTTATGAACAGTTTGACATGAGGAATAGAACTGTATACTTGTTTAATTGGGGGATGGAGGGGGGATGTTAAAAGGATTTAACGACGACTATTTTTTTTAATTGAAATATTTTAAAAATAGCTCCGAGCAATTTGGTTAAATTGGGTGTTTTGAAAATCTTTTGAAATAATTTAATTTGTTTTTTCTTTAAAAGCTGTATTTAAGAATAGTTTACAAATGAGTGATTTTTAAAAGAAAGAAATTTTCCTTAAATACCTCTAATGATTTTGTTCATAGTGTTATCTACCGCGGATTTTCTTGCATAATATATAGGAATGTATGTCTATTTTTATTTTTTAAAAACATGAGTTAAAAGTGGTTTACAAATGACCAATTTGACATCTAAAAATTATTCAAGATTAAGTTTAAAATGGGTAACTGGAAACTATTTTACACGATAAATAAAAACGTATCTTTATTTTTACAAATACAAGCAATTTTGGAGTAGTTTATTGAAAAATAATTTTTGAACTTTATTTTTTTAATGATTTAAGCAATATTGTTTGAAACCTACAACTCAAGAGTGTTTAATAGAATTAACTAAATAATTTTTGTTTTGCAGAGGAAACCATATTTAAAGGTAACTTACTGAAAATCTCTTGAAATTTTTGTTAGAAACTTTAATAGACAATTAGAACGCTTGTACGAATGTGTTGTACCATTTATTTTTAAATAACCATATTATATTTGTTCAAAATATACATCTGAAGTGTGTTTCATTTGTATATCAAAATATTGAGTTTTTCTGGGAAAAACTTTTTCTAGTGTGTTTACTGAAAAACCTATTTTAGAAAATTTGACTTAAACTGTAACAGGCTAAGTGAGAAAGATTCTACACTTGTTTAGGATCGGCTATTTTGTAAACTCATAGAAACTAAGCGTACACAAATAAAATTAAATAGTAAAATAAATAACAATTTTCGTAGGCTAATAGGATTAAAACTTTGTTGATGGGTGTGTACATGTGTGTTGATCAACTTTGTTGAGATGGTATGTGGAAATAAACTTGTTAAGGCTATATATAAATGAATATGAGTTGTTTACAACAAGTAGTAGGAATCCCGGATTCGATTCCTAGCATGGTCAAAAAAAATATCACTAGTTAAATAGAAACTTTGCCTTTCTTAGTGATAAAATAATGGCTGAGAGACAAGGTGTCTAGCGTTTGTTCTAGATCTCACCTAGTTTTTAGGTCCTGTGTTTGTGTAATCAGTCTTTTCAGAAAGGACACGTTAAATATCCTAAATTAAATTAATATATACACTTGGTAAAACATTCAAATGATTAAAACTAGAATTAAAATAGTAAGGTAAATAATTTATGAACATTAATTTCCTTAATAAACGACTAAATATCTTCATAAAAAGGCTGAGTTATACCAATATAACTAACTGTTGTGTAGATAATTTTATAAAAGAGGCCACAAGAAACCGGTCAATGAGGTATGAATGAATACGTACAGGTGTTACTACTACTACTACTACTACTACTCACTTGACAGCTGGAACCAATTCATGTTGTTACACGACTCGCGCTCGGAACACACTGAAGTGTACTCGTGTGCTGCGGCGCAAGGTACTGACAAGCTTGAACCGGAAATGGCAGCACTATCTTCCGCGCGCGAGGCCCATACTTCCTCAGCGGTCTCAGTCTCTCTCGGCGTGGTTCGGGACCTTGCGGGCCCCACTTCCATTCCCCACGGCGACAAGGGAACAACTTCCCCTCTCGATCCCCCTTGTACCTCGAGACACGGACAGGCAGGTCACACGTTCATCTCGTTCTGAGTTCTGACACCTCGACATAAATAGCTCGCTAGTGGCACCTCCCGAGTTGGTTCGTCCACCGGCTAGACGTTTCTATGCGCACAAGGTCCCTGCGCATGAGGGAATTAGAAGAGGCTCTTTAAAAGATCAACAAACATTCATTTGTTTTCAAGATAAACTGGAATGTAATTAAGTAAGAAAGTTTTTGATGTGGTGAGTGTATTGATCCTACATCGTTTCGCTACCATGCTATTTCTTTCTCTCTCTCACCTGCACTTTCACTCCCTCGATAGCTTTCTCACATACCGTATGTGTTTGCATCTTATCCTCACGTGTGAGCTACAAAAATAGCCTTCTAGAAACTGCACACATACGTGTTTGCGGACAAAATGATTAGATTTTTTAAATGTGTCTATAATATTTATCAAGAGTGGTGGCTGAGGATTGCATGACTTGACGTATGATTGCGTGAAAGTAGCTCTAGTGGCTTTTTATAACTGTAATATAAAACCCTTACTGTGAAAATTGGACTTTATCTGTCCGTCTCTTTGAGGTCACGTTACTCGGTAGCAATCAATATGCAATAAATGCAAGAGATAATTAATAAGAGATGAGAATAAGAACTGTTTAATCATTTATTTGGAGATAGGAATGGATATAAAACCAGATATTAACAATATAGTAAAGGTGACTTGAGGTTGTTAACCACACTTACGAAACAGGGTCTGTCCATACAGCCAAATACTACCTTTGAGTCGGGCTTAGGTATACTAATATTAATCAATCCAATGTTCATAGAAGGAGCCTTTTAGAAAATATAAACATATGTTTTGCTTCGGTGGCCGCGTGGTCTAAGGCGTCCCTCTGGTTGCCAATAATAATAATATTTAGCACCACGTCTTACTACCCGTTCGGGTTATACGCTTTAAGTACTAATTACGCTAATGGATTAGGAATTGGGAAGGTTGAATTAGAAGAAGTGAACCCGCATTTGCGTGGAGGGAGAATGGAAAACCATTTAGGAACCCCCCCCCCCCCTAGTTCACCCGACCAAGATTCGAACCTCAATCTCCCCGTCCTCGGTGGTCGAGCTCAACACGGCTAGCGCGTTAGCCAAAGTTACGCCACCGAGGCGGGTGGTGGCCAATAAACTAGACTGCCGATGACGGCGAGATCATAAACACTTGGCATTATTTTATTATAAACTAAAAGATATACTAGGTGTGACCCGCCTCGGTGGCGTAGTTGGCTAACGCGCTAGTCGTGTTGAGCCCGACTGCTGAGGACGGGGAGATCGAGGTTCGAATCTCGGTCGGGTGAACTGAGGGTGGTTTTTCCTAAATGGTTTTCCACTCTCCCTCCACGCAAATGCGGGTTCACTTCCTCTAATCCAACCTTCCCAATTCCTAATCCATTAGTGTAATTAGTACTTAAAGCGTATAACCCAAACGGGTAGTAAGACGCGGTGCTAATATTATTACTAGGGGTGAGGCAACGGAGCAAACCTTGTGTGCTGGGAATGGCTGACTCAGTACTTTATGTACCAACAGTTCACCATATAAACAGTCCCGTGTTGTTGCATCAAGTGTCAGCACAGAGTTTCAAGTTGTCTAAACATAGAGCAGAGAGGGGGGACTCTAAGAAGTAGTATATAATCGTGAGTTTTCAAGTAAAAAAAAAGGAAGTAGCACATAGAAAAGAGTTAAGTATAAAAACGCCACTCTAATGTTGTCAAGTAGAACCACATCGTTAGTGCTCGCGTCGTTAGTGCCGCGAACTAAATGATTCAAACCGGTACGTTACACTTTGGACACAACGCATTTTCTATTGTGGAATGTTAATTAATAAATTATTATATCAAATTCAATCAAATGTAACTAAATCCATTATTTTATATACAAACTATGTTATAAAATTTAAAATATATAAAATCGCGTATGTCGTGTTCCTAATAACTAGCTCAAGAATATTCACTAAATAAAAAAAATATTTTATTAGTACTATGTGTAGATTTTTTTTTTAATTGATCACGTTAATACTATGTGTATGTGTTGGTTGTGTGTTTTTTTTTGTTTTTTGTTTTTTGCCGTAAGGTAGTGGAATTATAATTTTATGTGTATATTAATATATTTATTTGAATAATAGTGTATTGTTTACAGTTAAAATATAGTAATGGAATATCTTGGCATGTAGACTACGTAGATTGGAGTCGAGAAAGCACCATCCTTTCTCTTGCACCAGACAGTTGAGTACCCTGGTATTATCTGTACCCAATCTGATGCCGTCTGCGGGATGATTGTTGTGGATCCAATGGAGAGTTAGCAGCGCTACCACCAGTTCTGACTTGTTTATTTCCGTAGTTTCGCTGATGTATCCGACCCAAGCCTGTGCAGGTTCGATTGTAAAGTCTGCCATTGAATGTGGGGGGCGTCAGAAAATATTAGCCCGAAGTTCTGGGAGAGCGGGCGCCAAACACAAGCGGTCCATGGTGCGTTCTGTAAAAAAAAAAAACGCTTGTAACTATTTTTGAAATAAGATTAACTTTTTTCACATTAAATTGAAAGTAATATTTAGTACACATATTTAATTGGGGACGCGGCAGTTGGCCTAAAAGGCATTTGGCCTAAAGGCATTTGGCCTAAAGGCATTTGGCCTAAAAATTAAACCAAAAGTCATTTGGCCTAAAAGGCATTTGGCCTAAAAGGCGTTTGGCCTAAAGGCGTTTGGCCTAAAGGCATTTGGCCTAAAAGGCATTTGGCCTAAAAGGCGTTTGGCCTAAAGGCATTTGGCCTAAAGGCAGTTGGCCTAAAAGGCATTTGGCCTAAAAGGCAGTTGGCCTAAAGTCATTTGGCCTAAAATGTAAATTTAAAACCTTCGGTTATCTTCGGAAAGTAAAAGGTACTGTTAGTTGTTTCATCTGAATATAGATAGCACAACTGATGCAAGGTAGTTACAATATTTCTAAAAACATTGACAATATCCTACATACAACTAGATCAGTAGTTCACAAAACACTCTATCACCTTTTTTATATATAGATTTCCGATATTATTTCCTTGTTAAAATATCTCACGGTCATAAAGTTAACGAAAAACAATAAGAAAATCCTATTCTCAGCATCGTTTACGCTCGATAAAATTATATGCGTACATTCAAATTATGGGGACTTTTGACAACTTATTCCGAAAGGCAAAATGAAAGTGGAAACCAATATTCAAACCACCCACTTTAAATTTGTCTGAAGTGACGCCCGATTTTCGTTTAGCGCTACTGAGACATATATGAACATATTTTTTTTTTATCTATTGTATTAATAATTAATATATAAATAATAGTGACGCATTAAATAAATTTTGCCAGTAAATATTACAATGGTCATATATATATATATATATAAAACTTAAATTATGGTTTTGACTAGATCCTTAACTCTATTATTATTGTTAGAATTATTATAACTATTATTATATAAAATTAGTACAGTTATTTTTTTCAAACAGTGTAACTATTTTTATTACGGTGATATTATTAACAACATGGGCTATGTTAACACAATAGGTCCTTTGTTTAAAAACTATATACAAATTTCCCTCCTAGTAATTTGCAAAGCATTCTCAGGAATTATTTCAACTTGTGAAAAAAATACAAAAGATTTTATGGAATTGTCGTTGGTCTTTTTTTAAGTCTTCATAAAACGTAAAAATACAAAATGTGGTAGCCTTTACAGGATGATAACTTCCTAGGGTAAGAAAAACGTACGATGTAAGCAAGTGGACCTCCGAAATGCCAATGACTGCAGCAGAGGCCAGAGGGATAAATCTGACGAGCTTTGGTTGGTAAAAATATCTCACCGCTAGGATCGCTTGTGTTCTCCCATTCCAAAAAGTGACACTCTTATAGCCTAGAGGCAAACAGACGTGACTCAAGTTGGCCCGCCACTATGCCGAAAAAAAATCTTTTTTTGTCTAATCGTTTGTGCTCTATTTATGCTCATATGTGCCCGAACATGAACATTTGTGCTGTTAAACTGGCCATTTTAGAAAATATTTAATGTGGTGGGCCAACTTGAGCTCAAGCTAGCCCGCCACATATTGAAAAACACAACATAACAAAATTTATTTAAGTCAATCCATTGTGTTCCATTTGTGCTCATATGTGCCCGAAAATGAACATTTGTGCTTTAAAATTAGAAAATCTAGAGAGCATTTAATGTGGCGGGCTAACTTGAACCTTCCCTATATCATAAACTGTAGAAAAATATAGTTCAAGCTGGCCAGCCACATTTTTAAATATCAATGTAACAAAATTCTGTATTCACGATTCGTTTGTTCTTAGTTTGTGCTCATATGTGCCCGAAAATTAACGTTAGGGCTGTGAATCTAGGCCTTTTAGATAACATTTAATGAAGGCGATCCAACTAGAGCTCAAGCTAGCCCACCACATTAACTGTTTTCTAGATTTTCTAATTATAGAGCACAAATACTCATTTTTGGGCACATATGAGCACAAATACTCATTTTTGGGCACATATGAGCACAAATACTCATTTTTGGGCACATATGAGCACAAACGAAAAAGAAACGAATGGTGAAAACAGAATTTTGTTACATTGATATTTAAAAATGTGGCGGGCCAGCTTGAATTCAATTTTTTCTACAGGTTATGGTGTAAGGAAGACTCAAGTTAGCCCGCCACATTAATTGTTCTTTAGATTTTCTAATTTTAAAGCACAAATGTTCATTTTCGGGCACATATGAGCACAAATGGAGCACAATGGATTGACTTAAATAAATTTTGTTATGTTGTGTTTTTCAATATGTGGTGGGCTAGCTTGAGCTCAAGTTGGCCCACCACATTAAATATTTTCTAAATTGGCCAGTTTCACAGCAAAAATGTTCATGTTCGGGCACATATGAGCACAAATAGAGCACAAACGATTAGACAAAAAAGGTTTTTTTCAGCAATGTGGCGGGCCAACTTGAGTTACGTGGCAAACAGGCTAAATCTTCTCTTTCTCTCTTCTCCGTCGCACTCTACAAGAGACTTTGAAGGGTGGGTTTAGGCAGCAGTCCTTTCCTCCCTCCATTCCTAATAATAGCAAACGACCTTGAAATAAACCATAAAAAAATTCATTGTTCCCCGGCAACTTTCCTTTGGTTCTTTTTCAAACCCACTAACATAATTTGTTTTGAGTTTCACGAGTTGTTGGCGGGTACCTCTCTCTTGCTTCATCCTTTGCTTTATATAGATTAAATAATCTATTGATTTGTATATTTTTGTGTAAAGTTTAGTGATATCTAATTTTTTTTTAATATGTATTTCATCTTCATTTTTGAAAGAAAGATTTTTACTATAAAATAATGAATCGAGGACAAAAATGTGCATACCGCGCCTGCTCAATTACACGGTGTACTTAAGGTAATTTTTCCTAAATGGTTTCCCGTTTTTCCACGCAAACGAGGGTACTTCTCATAATTTTATCTTCCTCATACCTACCTTCTAATTGCTATTAAATGTGGAAAGCATTGACTGGCGTGAAGATACAATGAAAAAACAACACTACTAGAGCTTACTCTATTTACTTGAAAAACATATTTTAGACAGTGAAAATACATCATATTCAAATATAACAAATGTACATTTTTGTATAATTATAATTACATTTAAACTTTACTTAACATTTTTAAGATAAATACTATACTTACTATATTGACTTAATAATATAAAATGAGAGACTCTTTAACACACTGGCTCAAAAAGTATTCATTATTAACATTATATATATAATCTAAACCTTTTTAAAAGGGTTTTGAACTAAAAGTTTAGTACCCTTTAATTAAATAAAAGTTAATGGATATACTTTTGATTTTTTCACTTGACGAGAAAAAGGGGCATTATAAGTTCATAAAAACCATTTTAATAACTATCATATTTTATAAATTAATTATATCTATGATAAAATGACCTCTCACCAAGCGTTTACTTAGAACCAGTGGCGCACTCAATGGGTGGAGTAAAAGGGGCACCTTCCCCCATAACCCCTAATAATTTCAATACAAACATAAATTATTTACTTTATAACTAAAACATTAGACACGGAAGATGAGTCGTATACATAGGCTCCTTTTTAAGACTTGGTTTAAGACTTTATATTCAAAACACACACATATTAAAAGTGCCACTTATATTCTCATTTGAAAAAAGCACAACCATAGTAGCTTCCATACATTGTAAACAAGAAAATGTATATAACTAGTAGCCACCATTCTGGTAATTAAGTTCGTTTTAGTTTTTAAGTCTCTTAACACAAGATATGGGTTATTACACCGAGGACCTCGCTTATAGAGACTTCACTCGCACCCCACCCAATTTCGGTTAAAATTAATACTAAAGTACTTCGAACTGACAAAGCTACCAGAGCGTGTTATTCAACGCATTAACATATATTGACTTAGACCAGGGGTTCTCACATTTTAGACCGAAGGAGCCTTTGTACCAGAAAAAATGAATGGCCGAACTCTCATAAAAATATTTACACTAGTATTATGATCATTCAATAAATACATTTAAATCTCACAAGTCTTTTATAATTTAATACATGAATGAATATAAAAGAAGAACTACACTACACCCCGACCTCCGCGTCACTCAAAAACAAGTTATATTTTGAGTGCGATGACTTATGAGACCAGGTAGCTTACAGCGTTAATACCAACGTACCAGTTTTTTATTTGTGTACAGAGGTGTAATTATTTTATCTCGTAATATAGAATTATTTTGCTAACAACACATAAACCGTACTAAATGTTGATTTCAATACACAGTCCGACACTTTATCTCATTTGGTAGCGTGTTTGTATACTGAGCTAAATGTCCCGGGTTCGATTCCGGAATGTCTGAAAAACGTATCATTGGTTGACTGTGCTTTTCCCCTTTCACAATGATGAATTAACTGTCAGGGGGCTGGATGTTGTATTTGTTCTAGATTTAAGTTAGTTTGTCAGACTCTAAGGAAATAATCTACATTCTACGGTGTGTCTGTCACTAGTTTTATATCGAGTGTCACTCATTGAGCGTGAACTGGGAAAGAGGGAAGGGTTGATAGGGTGGGGTATTACCAAATTTTTCTCCCCCCATCGAAATGTGCCTTCCTCCAGTTTGTTAAACTTCCCTCTGATATACTTGAATTTGAAGCTGAAAGATGGTTTGCATCAAACTTCAAAAAGATTCTAAAACAATCTATTATTATTTCTAAATGCCTAAGGGAGACCCCAAATAGCTTTTAGTGGCATTCCATTTTCAAATATTTTCCACTGGCTTGGAGTCAATCACCTAAAAACTACTTAAAAATAGTGTTTTTACAAACTACCTCGCCCAACACTAATAAAGCTTCGCCGATACTCTTGATAGTCATCACAAAACGTTTTTTTTTCCATTGTGACTTACTACCCGTTTGAGTTGTACACATACATCAATTTACCCTAATGAACCAGGAATGAGGAATGTTACATTTTAGATTGAATGTACCTACATTTGCTTATATTGAGAGTGGGGTACCATTTTAGGGGAAAATACCCTTGTTACACCCGGCTGGGATTTGAACTTCAATCTTAGAGGACAACTTTATTTCCAACTGAGGGGGGGGGGGGGGGGGGATATAGGTGGAGGACACACATATTATCTCCAACTTTAAGGGGGGCATATATTATTACCAACTTATATAACATAAATGTAGCTGAATCTAATATTACTCTTTAAATATATAGTTTGACACACTCATTTGAACATTAATATAAATTCAAGATTTTCACTATACTACAAATTGGATTATGAATAGGCCTACTTACAAGAGGGTTATTAAATTTATATTGAAAAGTTAACACATAATTTAAGGTAACACTTACGTCACCAAATACCTTAATTCTTTCATTAACTTGCGTACTATATACATTTGTTCATGTACTACAATAAACTATGTTCTTGTACAAAACATATTTATGTGTGTCAAACAGCCACGTGATTTATTAAATTTAGAAATAATGTTTCTAAAGTATGTTTTAAGATGGCACGGATATCATAAAACTATATCCACCTTGCATGGGGAGATTTCTCTTCCAGACTACTGTCCACATTAATGAAGCAAGATCGATTTGGTTAGTAAGGTTATAAAATGCATATGTGAAATCTTGCAGTTAAGTAAACTATTTAAACAAATAATTAAATTCACTATAGAAGGGGACTTTTCCATAAAGTAAAACTATTGGGGTGACATGTTTACCCGCCATGAAATCACTTACTATTTGTTTCGTAAATCTAATACAATGCCTAGATTCACGGGTGATATATTTTCCCCTTGGATAACATTTTCGGAGACATCACAAATAAGGGCGATTTTAATTTGCTTTTTTAAGGAAATTACAGCAGTTAGGGCTGAAGGTCTTGTTCATATTCATTAGGTGAAAAAATGTTCTGAGCAAATAAAATATGAATCATGACTCCATTTTCCATCTCGTTCAGAAGGGAATACATTTTCATCTGACATCAGAATCTTTAGGGAAGTCATGGTGTATAACACCATATCTCTTAGATTACTTTTATTGCATACGGCAACGATACAACGCTTACCCGGCATTTTCTTAGTATCGGTATGACACTTTTCGTAACCCTTCACGCATAAATAATAAGAAAGCTTACAATAAACATACAAACATTTACTATTCACATTGACTTTGGAAGCATACTTGACATAAATAAGAAGTTAGTAACGAGCGCACCCGCCTCGGTGGCGTAGATAGCTAACGCGCTAGTCGTGTTGAGCTCAACTGCTGAGGATGGGGAGATCGAGGTTTGAATCTCGGTCGGGTGAACTGGGGGGGGGGGGTGTTCCCTCAATGGTTTTCCACTCTCCCTCCACGCAAATGCGGGTTCACTTCCACTAATTCAACCTTCCCAATTCCTAATCCATTAGCGTAATTAGTACTTAGGCGTATAACCCGAACGGGTAGTAAGACGTGGTGCTGAATAATAATTTAAAAAAAGTGCTGCACTACACAGTCACATGATCCGAACAGAAGCAAGCTTGGCTAGTTCACGAGCAGACGTTACAGCAGCGCTGTGTGTTAGGGTAGAGCTGAATGCTGGCCGGTAAAGTGAACGAGCCTTCCCTACAACTCTAGTAGCCTTAGTATAAGGAAGGACCCATCAAGATGACCAAATAAACCTTAAAATTTGAAATTTCTCAGTGAGTTGAGTAATTGCAGGAGGAAGGGGAGCTTGGAGGTCAACATTTTCAAAACTAATATATTTAATTACTTCTCTGTATTGTAAAGAATTTAAATGTATTAATTAGGTACGGGAAACAATACAAATAGACATTTACATAATAATAATAATTATTATTATTATTTAAAATTGCATTCTGAGAAATAGTGGTGATGGAGTATAATAGAGAAAAAAACTTTTGAGATTAGGAAAAAAATAAAATTTTGACAGATAAATAAAGATAAATCAAATCCCAGATAGCCAAAATAACGTTAGACTCTAAATTTCTCAAAGTGGGTTGGGAATAAGGAATCCAAAATCTACAAAATTAATAGAAACTACTACATCTCAGTGCAGTGTCGTTAAAAATTGAATTTTGGCATGCCCGTAAATGCACCACTCCAAATAACTAATAAGTCTGAGCATTTTAAAATATAACTCCATGAAATCAAGGGAGGGGCGGGGGGAGTTATAAAAAACCTTTTATCTATAGTTTAAAATCGAAATTTGGCTGGCAGGTAGAAGAACAACTATAGATAAAGAAAGTATTCTTAAAACTATGTGTTTAAATGGGAGTTAGAGAAATTATGATTGGGGAGGAGAAGGGAAAATTTTCAAAAACCAATAGAAACAATTACTAACAGAACAATTTATTTGATAAGCTGAGGTGCTTAGTACTAGAGTGATTCTTTCAAATTAATTCATGTTTAGTTAGTAAATTTAAACTATTTCTTTTGGTGTTCATTTCAACAATGTCTCTGCGTAAGCGAGCAAATATTGATGCAAAGACTGCATATATATATAAAATAGATTATATATATATATATATATATATATATATATATATATTTATAAAATAGATTTTACTTCTTATAGGTAGTAGTTAATTTGTGGCTTCATCAACATACAAAGTTTTCGCCTCATACGTGTCTGAAATTGTATTTTTGGTAGTTTAGATCAGGGTTTCTCAAACTGCGAGGCGCGAAGGGATTTCAGATGAGGTGTGAACCAATTTCTCACTTCTTTCGACTTGCCTAAATTATGATTGACTAAAAAATTAATATTCTGTTTGGCCTATGGAGCAATAAAATTAATTAATATCTTACAAAACCTTACTATTTTTATAAACTTCTACAAAGCTCTTATCAGAAAATAATTAAATCAATTAAATAATAAATGTCTCATTTTTGTATTTTAACGTAAAAAAGTTATTTTATTCTAAGAATAAGAGTCTTAACAATTAATTTTATGTTCATATAAGGCTCAAGAGTATAGAGTTTGAGAAAACCTGGTTTAGATGATTTGCTAAAAATAAGATAATTTACCCAACTTAAATG
This sequence comes from Timema cristinae, assembly GCA_039000515.1. Lineage (NCBI taxonomy): Eukaryota > Metazoa > Arthropoda > Insecta > Phasmatodea > Timematidae > Timema > Timema cristinae. The sequence goes on from JBCFYV010000012.1 coordinate 54,257,027, forward strand.
TGAGCGAAGCCGTGGGCAAACTCGAGTAAGTTAATATGATTATTAAAAATGAATGATTGATTAATTCATTTAGCAAAATTAATAAACAAATATACTTAGAAAGACTGATAAAATATACTTTGGCACTTTAAAAAAATATATTCAAAATTCAAAATAAAAAAAAATTATTAAAATGGTGTGACCACATGTATGTGCTAATTAATAAAAAACGGTACGGGTACAAAACTTTTTATTTCTGGTACAAAACGGTACAAAAATTATTATTATTAGCACCACGTCTTACTACCCGTTCGGGTTATACGCACTTACGCTAATGTGTAATGGTAGGGTGATTGTGAGATGAAATGAAGGACCTACAGTTTAACGTGGAATCCGAACCACGGTGGTGGCCTGGCACTCCCCACATTAACAAGATGGCTTGTCAAAAGTTAGAACAAAACCTTGGCAATGTAAAAAGTTCAACATACAAAAGTGGTACTACAGGTTAATGGACGTGCTGCTATACCTTGGGAAGTAGTAAATTTAGAAAAGACTTATATATTTTGAAACGGTAGTATATACTATTTAACTAAACACTACACACCTCGCCATCTATTAGCATCACTACAAATCTTAACGAATGTTTCCGAAGACAGCAAAACATATTTTAATAAATGGTCTAAAAATTAACTTTACAAAAAGTCGTTTGGCCTAAAAGGCATTTGGCCTAAAGTCATTTGGCCTAAAGGCATTTGGCCTAAAAGGCATTTGGCCTAAAGGCATTTGGCCTAAAAGGCATTTGGCCTAAAGGCATTTGGCCTAAAGGCGTTTAGCCTACACTTTAGGCCAAATGCCTTTTAGGCCAAATGACGGGTACCCATTTAATTTACTTTATATTTCCAAGAAATGCTTTCAATTTGTGAGAAAAGTATTTTCTGATTTTCTCGACATAATTTGCCTTAATTATTTAAAAATAAAACCCGCCTCGGTGGCGTAGTTGGCTAACGCACTAGTCATGTTAAGCTCGACTGATGAGGACGGGGAGATCGAGGTTCGAATCTCGGTCTTGTGAACTGGGGGTGGTTTTTCCTAAATGTTTTTCCACTCTTCCTCCACGCAGCTGCGGGTTCACTTCCTCTATATTCAAACTTCCCAATTCCCAATTCATTAGCGTAATTAGTACTTAAAGCGTATAACCCGAACGGGTAGTAATACGCGGTGCTAAATAAATATATTTAAACAATAAATGAATTTGGTAAGTGGATTAAGTGTATTTAGATGTATTTATTTATCTGTGAGGTAGAAAGTGAAGGGCCAAATAAAGGGGGTACAAATGGGGTGAATTTCCCCATCTTCAGTTTCTCAGGGGTCCCCTAACTGGCAAAATATATCTCTTTGACAATAGAGTTGAGATCAGTCTTGCCGCAGTGAAAGCTAGTAAATATAAAATACGATTTAAAAAAATCATTTAAAGAGAAAGTATTGCAATCAGATGAGATGGTTGGATACATGTCATTAAGATGTAGCCAGAATGGAGACCAGAAGTATTTATTACCAGATGGCAGGTGACCTCTGGGTCAACCAAGAACTAGAGGGTGAACTGAAATGAAGATATGATATGAAGGATCTGGGAGGGGAAGAGAACACACGAAAGAGGGGTGAAGGACAGGATAAGATGGAGGCAGATGGGGAGGTGGGTGCATGATATAAAAGATCCCTGATCTCCGGACAATTGAATGAGATTATCTATACTTATAAAATAACGTCCTGACTGACTGACTGACTGATTCATCATCGCCGAGCGCAAACTATCAAGGCTACAAGCATGAAATTCGGACTGTATATTCATTTTGTTATGTAGGCACCCACTAAGAAAGGATTTTAGAAAATTCCACCCCAAAGGGGTCAAAATAGGGGATGATAATATTTATGATAATATGTATGAAAGTCCGTCATTTTGAAAGTTACATAAACAAAATTTTGTATTTCGGTTATTGACGTAAAACAAATAAATACGTGTTTCAGGAATTTTTGAAATTTTATTTAATAAGGGATGAAAAAGGGGTGAAAGTTTGTATCGTACTTGCATTATTTTTGATCTGAGGTCAAGTTATGGTCATCAACGTAACGTAATATTTTAAATTAATCTGTAAATACATATATATATTTTCGTATTTGTATATAATCAACTTCCACGCGAGCAAAGCCGCGGGCAACAGCTATCTAGTGATATATATTTACGTTTCATGTGCTCACAAGCCCAAAAAGGTACATGTCACAATTCTATTTGTCCCCAAATGTTTCTGTCCCTGGCCTGAATTATTTCGAAAATAGCTTTAATGATTTTATTTAAAATGTATTTTTAGAAAGTATTTTACATGAAGATAAAAATGAATGCTTTTTTTTTAAATTGTAAATGTAAATTAAAAGCATTGAAAGTAATTGTTAAATGCATGCCGAGGTCACCCACGCCGTCACCATCGATGCTTACTGTTACATCGACGACAAAACAAATAATTTTGTTTCTATCATCGTGGCATAAAGAGATTGTAGGGTTCTGCTTGGCTGTGATTAGTTGAGCTGGATCACGTGTTCTAAAAGCAGTGGTCAGCTCGGCAGTCCATAGATCAAACAATAGGTATAAGTAGGTGACCTGGTGGTCTAAGGGTAAGGTGTCAGACTTCTGTGCTGGCGGCCGGGGTTCAATCCTCGGTCCCGGCACATATTTATCTGATTACCAAACCCTTCCTTCACCTCTGACAAGACATCTTGTGAATGTGGGGAATGCCAGGCCTCCACCGTGGTTCGAATTCCACGTTAAACTGTAGGTCCTTCATTTCATCTCACAATCACCCTACCATTACACATTAGCGTAAGTGCGTATAAACCGAATGGGTAGTAAGACGTGGTGCTAATAATAATAATATAGTAATAATAGGTATAAATTTCGTTATCTGTTGATGAGGGATTTCCATACAGTACATCATGATTTCTAGTGTTCTCGATTAAAGAACAGTTAATAAATCCACTATCACTACTATCATCACTACTTTCAAAATTCATTGCATGCTACACAAAGTGAATAAATTATGGTTTACTAGTGTGACTCCTCAGTGGCGGCGGACAAACATTTGTGTAGGGGTGGCAAAAATAAAGGTTTTTGTTAGAGACTTGTTTTCCACCTCCTTATTTCCAATAAATATTTAAAAATTGGATGTGCCTAGAAGCTATATGTAGTGGTCCTACCCCCATTCTTTGAAAATTATATTATGCTATTTGGAGTAACCTTCCCAAGAATTTTTTTAAAATTTGAATGCTTATAAAATTTATTTGAAGTAACCCCTTTTCAGCAAATTTTTGAAAATCAGATACCTCCTGAAGAGATTTTAAACTATCCATGGCTTGAATTTAAAAAGTAAAAAAAAATCCTCTAGAAACCATTAAAATAGTCCAACCTAGAAATTTTTTAAATTGCGATGATTCTAGAAGCTATTTAGATTAATCCTCACATGAATTTTCCTCAAATCTATATGGGGTTAAAATCTATATAAAGTGGTCCTCGCATGGCAATATTTTGAAAATTCGATCAACGCTCATGACAAACAATAACACAAACTCTTCATTTGGTTAATATGGATGTATTTAGAACCACGCTTTACTACCCTTTCGGGTTATACGAGTATATACTAAATAATGTGCTAGGTCTGAGGGAGGTTTAATTTAGAGAAAGTGTACTTGCATTTTCGTGGAGGAAGAGTTGAAAATAATTTAGGCAAAAAAAAAACCTCAGTACACCCGATTGGGACTCGAACCCCTACCTTCCCATCATCGGCAGTGCCGTATATTGCGAGAGTGTCACCTTAGACTGATTTTTTCCTAAGTGTAGTCCTTGTATATCTGGTGATCCATAGTTGCCTCTAAAGTGGTCCGTAAAATTCTAAGAAGTTTAGTAACAATAATGAATGAAGTGAATGAATGAAAGAATGTTTATCACATATGATGCAAACATTTGAACTGCAAAAGATTAAATATGAACTATCCATAATACGCTGTATTTATTTCCTCGGTAGATTGATTGAATCTTCTTAGTGAACAGTAAACTACTAAGTTATATTATTATTAGCACCGCGTCTTACTACCCGTTCGGGTTGTACGCATTTACGCTAATGTGTAATGGTAGGGTGATTGTGAGATGAAAATGTAGGACCTACAGTTTAACGTGGAATCCGAACCATGGTGGAGGTCTGGCATTCCCCACATTCACAAGATGTATTGTCAGAGATGAAGGAAGAGTTTGGTAATCAGATAAATCTGTGCCGGGACCTAGGATTGAACCCCAGCCGCCAGCACAGAAGTCTGGCACCTTACCCCTAGACCACCAGGTCATCTACTACTAAGTTATAAAATGCAATTTATTTTCAAGAAAAGCAAATCCATGCAATTATGTATATTGTAAAAAAACCTACCAGGTACGAATTTTGCACATAATTGTTAAAGCAATTTTTAAATATTTCAAATTTAACAAAAACGTCACTAAACTAATCTTAAATTGAATGCATCTAGACGTAATTTGTATTTTGATTTAAGGCTATCATTTAGCTTTATATTCAATACTATCAGAGGATTTGGAATATATCTGGAGCAGTGGGTGGGAAAATTTATTCCAGGCAGAGGCAAATTCTTTGTGAAGGGGTGTGGTGTGGGCATTGCTACCCTCCCCCTCAGCTCTGCCTCCACTGGTGCTTCTGAGGGGGTTTGAAAACAACTGTGATCAGCGCTAGTATCGAGACTCACAGTGAAGGTCTAGCTGCTCGGGCGACATCGACCACAGCATCTATCGTCACCGAGACCGCGAGCTTAACCTTCATCACCACCTGCTCATCATTTGTTTACCCTAACACAGCATGGCCTTACCCGGTGATGCACACCTTTCACCATCGTGATTTAACAGTCTTCTGCTCTACAGCAGTGCATTATCTGTTAGCTCACACCATTCACCATCGTGATTTAACAGTCTTCTGCTCTACAACAGTTCATTCTCTGTTAGTTCACACCATTCACCATCGTGATTTAACAGTCTTCTGCTCTACAGCAGTTCATTCTCTGTTAGTTCACACCATTCACCATCGTGATTTAACAGTCCTCTGCTCTACAGTAGTGCATTATCTGTTAGCTCCCACCATTCACCATCGTGATTTAACAGTCTTCTGCTCTACAGCAGTGCATTCTTTGTTTGTTCACACCATTCACCATCGTGATTTAACAGTCTTCTGCTCTACAGTAGAGAATTATCTGTTAGTTCACACCATTCACCATCGTGATTTAACAGTCTTCTGCTCTACAGTAGTGAATTATCTGTTAGTTCACACCATTCACCATCGTGATTTAACAGTCTTCTGCTCTACAGCAGTGCATTCTCTGTTAGTTCACACAATTCACCATCATCGTGATTTAACAGTCTTCTGCTCTACAGTAGTGAATTATCTGTTAGTTCACACCATTCACCATCGTGATTTAATAGTCTTCTGCTCTACAGCAGTGCATTCTCTGTTTGTTCACACCATTCACCAACGTGATTTAACAGTCTTCTGCTCTACAGTAGTGAATTATCTGTTAGTTCACACCATTCACCATCATGATTTAACAGTCTTCTGCTCTACAGCAGTGCATTTTCTGTTTGTTCACACCATTCACCAACGTGATTTAACAGTCTTCTGCTCTACAGTAGTGAATTATCTGTTAGTTCACACCATTCACCATCGTAATTTAACAGTCTTCTGCTCTACAGCAGTGCATTCTCTGTTTGTTCACACCATTCACCAACGTGATTTAACAGTCTTCTGCTCTACAGTAGTGAATTCTCTGTTAGTTCACACCATTCACCATCATCGTGATTTAACAGTCTTCTGCTCTACAGCAGTGAATTCTCTGTTAGTTCACACCATTCACCATCGTAATTTAACAGTCTTCTGCTCTACAGTAGTGAATTCTCTGTTAGTTCACACCATTCACCATCATCGTGATTTAACAGTCTTCTGCTCTACAGTAGTGAATTATCTGTTAGTTCACACCATTCACCATCGTGATTTAATAGTCTTCTGCTCTACAGCAGTGCATTCTCTGTTTGTTCACAACCATTCACCAACGTGATTTAACAGTCTTCTGCTCTACATTAGTGAATTATCTGTTAGTTCACACCATTCACCATCGTGATTTAACAGTCTTCTGCTCTACAGTAGTGAATTCTCTGTTAGTTCACACCATTCACCATCATCGTGATTTAACAGTCTTCTGCTCTACAGCAGTTCATTCTCTGTTAGCTCACACCATTCACCATCATCGTGATTTAACAGTCTTCTGCTCTACAGTAGTGAATTCTCTGTTAGTTCACACCATTCACCATCGTGATCAAACAGTCTCCTACACTAATAATTAATTACGCCTAGTTGCCTGAGAGATTCTTCTGTGCTAAATGAACTGACTGGCACACAATAATGTCTAGGTTGAGAGTTTAGGACATGGTTTAAAACCTGTTCAAGCTACAGCGGGTAGCTTTATACATGGTCATTTCCAATACATGATCTCTTCCTGCCTATGAGGATGATTAACATTTTGTTAAACGTTATTCATTCTGTTAATTAAATGTGTGTAAGTTTCATATGCCAGTAAGATACTTATCTCTAAAAATCATACAGAGGTAGTACATAATTGCATTTTAAAACAAGTTGGTAATTTTCCCTAGTTCCTCTCTAAGCTATATGGATACTTTTACTCTCTATGGCAATCCTTAGTCGGCCAAGTGGTATTGGTATCCCTCCCTCTTCAAAAATTACTTAACTAACATCAGGCACTTTAGAATCATATAGTTTTCAGATTCGAAACTGTCGAGTAATTTTTAAAAGTTTTGGGGAAAAACTAAATTTTAATTTTTAATGACGAAAGATATTCACCTCTTTGTTTCCGCATTAGGTTTTATCACCTGTATATGCTATACGCAATTAATCACGATAGGGAGAACGGGATGGAAATGGTAAAATTTAGAAATAACTTAGTAAAATATTCACGGAGGGAAAGTAGGAAACAATATTGTATAAATACCTCTCGCTAAACCCCACTGGGAATTGAACCAAACCATAATCATCACCCACAAGTCAAACTAGATGAAACTAACATTCAGTCCGAGTGATGGAAATCACCATACCGTATGTGTAGAAACCCTACTTAGTAAGTCTTAAGATGCCTTAGCTCAGTAGGTAGCGTGTCTATCTATCGAGCTAAAAGTTCCGGGTTTAATTCTATGTATGACCGAAAATATTATAATTGTTTAAAAGTGAGGTTCATCTTTCAAATAGATGAATTAATAACCCGTGGCTTGTTACTGTGTCTGTTATAGATTTAATTTAATTTATAAGTCGTGTGCTGATATAATCAGGACGATTCATAAAGTGCACGTTAAATTCATCAAATAATAAAAATGATTAATATATATCTTGTTGAAAAGTTGGTGGGCGGAACATTTCACTATCACCAGTGAAACTCTAGAGGCTATGTCTGGTAGTCAGGCTCTCCTCCTATCATATCTGTTGTAATGACGAGCTTTTGGCAGGATATGGCTAATCTGGCACATTTCAATTGACATGCACACAGAGTATATAATGAGTTGTCCAACTTGGCGGGCTTAACATAAGAACAACAGTACATTCGCTCCCGCTTAGTGGTGGCACTTACCTACACAAAGCACAGACTCATTATATAATCATTTTTTCGGGCATGTGGCACTAACAAAATTACAAAGCACAGTTTCATTATATAATCAATTAATCTGATTTTATAATCAGTGGCATTAAATTAAATAAACACAATAACAGTGTAAATCCCTTTGGCTGAATTGTGCAGTTAATTAAAACACACCAAAGATACAATCTAAAATCACCTATCCTGGCTTGTGGCACTGATTAAAACACACTACAAATACAATGTACACAATCACCTCTCATGGTTGGCACTGATTAAACACACTACAAATACAGTGTACAATCACCACTCATGGCTTATGGCACTGATTAAAACACACTACAAATACAGTTGTACAATCACCTCTCATGGCTTGTGGCACTGATTAAAACACACTACAAATACAATGTACAATCACCTCTCTGGCTTGTGGCACAGATTAGAAACACACTACAAATACAGTGTACAATCACCTCTCACTGGATTGGGCACTGATTAAAACACACTACAAATACAATGTACAATCACCTCTCATGGCTTTGGCACTGATTAAAACACACTACAAATACAATGTACAATCACCTCATGGCTTGTGGCACTGATTAGAACACACTACAAATACAGTGTACAATCACCTCTCCTGGCTTGCGGCACTGATTAAAACACACTACAAATACAGTGTACAATCACCTCTCATTGCTTGTGGCACTGATTAAACACACTACAAATACAATGTACAACCACCTCTCATGGCTTGCGGCACTGATTAAAACACACTACAAATACAGTGTACAATCACCTCTCATGGCTTGTGGCACTGATTAAAACACACTACAAATACAATGTACAATCACCTCTCCTGGATTGTGGCATATATAAACACACTACAAATACAGTGTACAATCACCTCTCATGGCTTGTGGCACGATTAAAACACACTACAAATACAATGTACAATCACTCTATGGCTTGTGGCACTGATTAAAACAGACTAAAAATACAATGTACAATCACCTCTCCTGGATTGTGGCATATTAAAACACACTAAAATACAATGTACAATCACCTCTCTGGATTGTGGCGATAATTAAAACACACTACAAATACAGTGTACAATCACCTCTCATGGCTTGTGGCACTGATTAAAACACACTACAAATACAATGTACAATCACCTCTCCTGGATTGTGGCATAATTAAAACACACTACAAATACAGTGTACATCACCTCTCATGGCTTATGGCACTGATTAAAACACACTACAAATACAATGTACAATCACCTCTCCTGGATTGTGGCGATAATTAAAACACACTACAAATACAATGTACAATCACCTCTCCTGGATTGTGGCGATAATTAAAACACACTAAAATACAGTGTACAATCACCTCTCATGGCTTGTGGCACTGATTAAACACACTACAAATACAATGTACAATCACCTCTCCTGGATTGTGGCACTGATTAAAATACACTACAAATACAGTGTACAATCACCTCTCATGGCTTGTGGCACTGATTAAAACACACTACAAATACAGTGTACAATCACCTCTCATGGCTTTGGCACTGATTAAAACACACTACAAATACAATGTACAATCACCTCTCATGGCTTTGGTACTGATTAAAACAACTACAAATACAATGTACAATCACCTCTCATGGCTTGTGGCACTGATTAAAACACACTACAAATACAATGTACAATCACCTCTCCTGGATTGTGGCGATAATTAAAACACACTACAAATACAATGTACAATCGCTCTCTCATGGCTTATGGCACTGATTAAAACACACTACAAATACAATGTACAATCACCTCTCATGGCTTGTGGCACTGATTAAAACACACTACAAATACAATGTACAATCACCTCTCCTGGATTGTGGCGATAATTAAAACACACTACAAATACAATGTACAATCACCTCTCATGGCTTATGGCACTGATTAAAACACACTACAAATACAATGTACAATCACCTCTCCTGGATTGTGGCGATAATTAAAACACACTACAAATACAGTGTACAATCACCTCTCATGGCTTATGGCACTGATTAAAACACACTACAAATACAATGTACAATCACCTCTCCTGGATTGTGGCGATAATTAAAACACACTACAAATACAATGTACAATCACCTCTCCTGGATTGTGGCGATAATTAAAACACACTAAAATACAGCGTAAGATTACCTCTCTTCGCTTGTGGCACTGATTAAAACACACTACAAATACAATGTACAATCACCTCTCCTGGATTGTGGAGATAATTAAAACACACTAAAATACAGCGTAAGATTACCTCTCTTCGCTTGTGGCACTGATTAAAACACACCACAAATACAGCGTGCAATCATCTCTCATGGCTTGTGCCACCGATTAAAACAGACTACAAATCCAGCTGTAAGGGCCACAGGTAGAAGATTTTTTTCTAAAAAGCAGAACAATTAAATAATTAGTAATAAAAATTGTAGAACAAGATTTACATGAACTTTTATCAGTTTTGCTTGATAGGGCCTTGAAAATAGTATCCGTTAAACATTTTGGATAACAAGCTGTTGATAACAGCAGTTGATGGCTAAGAAACAGGTGTCAACAAAAATACTATGGCTGGTCACATTCCCCTTTGGTACTACCAGGGCATCCAATAGTACATAAAATTCTAACAGCAAGTGCATCAAGAACAAAACAAACAATACGAATCGATCGTAAGGCAAAAAGTAAAAGGTATATTTTGCGTGGACCCCACTATGTCTCTAGTGCAGTTCCCTGGGTTGCGCACCGAAACTAATACTGCACGGGAAGCGTGACTACTTGACCAAAGGTTAAACATTGTTCTATTACTTTAACACTTTGTGGGTATAATGCTTCTTTTGATACAAATTCTAGTTTATCTGGTTCTGCCTCTTCACAATATTATATTGAAGGGTTATATTCTTATACTTTATTTGAAGAATATCCTTGTGCAATGATAAAAAACATTCCAAACAATACTTCTCCAATGCAATCAACTTTATATACTAGTAATAATTCTAAATTAACTCCTAGAGATTGGAAATAGTAAAATTAATTTTTAAATAAATCAGCATTTAACTGATAGTCAGAGAACTATTTTTATTATCTTTACTTATATTGTAAATATTACCCAAGTATACTATAAAATAATCACGTAATTTAGTCATTTCATTAAGTTCTTTTTTAGGTGCTTCTCTTTCCTTAGTGATTCTGTCATTTCAATTTGTCTTATATTTATTTTCAATGAGTGCCATACATAAGAGGAGTACAGGACACTGTTTAAGATGTGGCCGAAGAGAGCGCAAGTGTTTTTACAGTTTTTATAGAATTGAAAATATTTGGCCAAAATAAATCAAATATTTCTCCAGTAGCAACATAGAGCTTAGTTTTCTACACATGTTAATATTAACAGATCTTGAATATATGTTAAGGGTCTCCTGAAATTTTGTCAAAACTTTTTCTCTTTATTTAAAAACGAGAATTAATAATATGCTATTTCATCTTTATCAATTCTCATTATTACAAATTATTAACCTTCACAAACTTTGCATGTTATACCATTGGCTAACGCATTGTGTTTTGACCATGATTTGATTTGGTGTGTTTTATTTTTCTCTTTCATCAGACCTGAAGATGATGCTGTCGTAGCATCGAAACATATTGTAGTACTTATAACGTTGCAGCATTTGCAGAGGTATCAATGTACAGGGAATTCAGATCATAAAAAATTTTATTTTAAGTAATATTTTTTAAGTGTGAGGAAACACATATGGTTTCCCCTGAGGGTACGTCAAGTGAGGCGCCCCGCAAAGGGTTTTGGGTTGTCTTGGGGGGTTTACTACAATTGCATAACAAGTGTGTGTGCCTTCAAACACTTGCTGACAGGACATGCTTCTCCCCGTTCCACAGTTTTTTATAAATGTCTTAAGAAATAACATTAAACCATAACAACAATCGTTTATCAATATTGAATATAAAAAATTAACCTTGGAATTTTTGGAAAACAGTATGGGAGGTGGATTGAAATATCAAAGGGAAAAAATACAAAATTGGGATTTTTCAATAAAAGAAAAATACGTTCACAATAAATTGCTGTATTGGACAAAGAGGTTTGTGTTCTCGAAAAATTTATCATTACCCCCCAAACCCCCCAATAGTTTTCATTCAATCGGAAAATTAGGAGAATTGTGAAACGTGCAAAGCAATTTTTTAAGAGGAAAAAAAACACGAAAGGAGAAAAGGATACTGGTAAAAAATAAAAAAGTTGAAAGGAAAAAATTTAAAAGGACAAATAACACAAAGACAAACCCCAAATTTTGTACAGAAATTTAAAGGATCCCCTTTTATTATAACCCAAAAATTTAAAATTTAAGCAAATACCATAAAATTTTTTGATTCTAAGACTATTCTTAGCAATTTACCTATAGTCCAGAAGATTCAAACTCTGATAAAATTCAGATGCATGATTATCAGACGACTCAGAAGAATTTAGTCCTGATATTGATTTAGAAGGAATGATACCACCTACTGATAAATAAATTAGATACAGGATAGCCTTTTGATTATTTTCTGTTGCGGTACCGAAAAATTAAGGTGCATATTACAAACAAGATATACGGTAATCTAGGATATATTCTTTAAATGGGATATCATGTTTTATAAGAATTTTATCTGCATACGCCATCAGCAGCCTTTTCACCTACCAAATCCAAGCAGCAGATTGCAATTCCTCATAATTATGATTAAGACTAGATAAAAACTTAAGATTAGCATATAAGGTGATTAATAATAGAATATTAAAAATATTAAAAGGTTGAAATAAATATACTTTAATGTTAAAAAAAATGTTAAGCTGTGCGTTCTACAAGTATAAATATGTCTTGATAAGTTTAAAAATGTTGTCAATAAACATCAAACGACAACAATTATTAATACCATAAGTGGGAAAAAGTCAAAGAAATTATAACATATACAACGTATTAAAATATTAATTAAATGTCTAGAGCAAACGAGAATAAAACAGTATTACATTTAAAACACTGATTTATAAATAGTTAAATACAATTATCCTCATAGGAATAGCGTCTTTCAAGGAAATACAAAAGAATGTGATTGGTAATGTTCATGAACTGTGATTAAGATTTGGCAATTAATATAAGTTTAAGTATAGAATCTAAAGTCATATTCTTGTTTAGTCCCATTACTCCTTTAGCAGGTATTGGTGTTTTAAAGAAAGCCAATTCAATCTTGCCGACATGTTTGGTCATTATCCAATTACATGTCACTGTAAATGGGAATTAAAGACTATTAGGAAGACTGGACAGAGAGCGAAAAACAAAAAATACACTATCCAAAACTTGAAAAAAACAAAAACAAATAGGTAAGCAAACAACTTTTACCAAAGTAGTCAGTGGGATCAAAAGTTGATGTTGCGACTGATAGCATGAACTAATTGGGGAGTGGCTGAACAAACATATATGTGGAAAACAAAAGACTAATGAAATAGTGCCATGGCAACGAGAGTTTACATGATCATGTGTAAATTGATGGTAGGGAAATAGCTATTGAATACATGAATGTGAAATAAATGAAGTAAAACAAGGATGGATAGATTAATGAAGGACCAAAAAATGAGGGACTCTAAAAAACACAAATCTCTCAACTCGCTTGATCGGGTCATTGACTACGCTGAAGGATTACAAAGGTTACATATATTTTAATATTCTTAGATAGATGTGTTAATGAAATTACAAGAATTTGGTTGGATGTTGTATATTGTTCATCTAATGATTGATTTATTTTTGAATAGAAGCTGCTTGTACGAAAATTGGTTTTGGCGGGTTAATTTTGTGCCTTTGTGAGAATGTAAGGGGTACCATGCATTGTTCTATTGTTTTGGGTTGATGTTGGAATTTTATAACTGTCCTGCAAATTTAATTTTGTCTTGTGTGTATGAAATCTTGTTCTTTGTAACAGACCTTTAAAGTTTCCGTTACCAGTTTACCCAGTGTAGATACTATTTATTAGATTCACACTTAAGGTGCAGCAGAAGGGAGCGCAAGTAATTTTACAGTTTTTAATAGATTACATTTTTTTGGCCAAATAGATAAAATATTCTCAGTAGCAACAAAGAGTTTTAGTTTTCAGCACATGTTACATATCAACAGCTCTTTGAATATCTGTCAAGAATGTCATGTAATTTTGTCCAATACTTTTCTCTTATTTAAAAGTTTTATCCTGACAAATTTCAGGACACCCTTGAAAGATATATTCAAGATCTGATTGTATATTAACATTTACAGACAAACTAAAACATATTGCTACAGGAGAAATATTTAATTATTTTTGCCAAACGATGTATATTTATAAAAACTGTAAAAATACTTTTGCCCCCTTTTGCCGCACTCTAAGTTTGTAAATCCCATTTTTTATTATATTTATAAATTTGTTTAAATGACGCTATTGCCAAAATTTTTTCTTTATGATTATGGTGGAAAAAATAATGTTGGAATGTACTTTTAGATAATGTTATTTATGCGATGTTTCCGGACCGGTGTAATGAATTGACCCTTTTTGTTTTTTTTTTTTTTATTTTTTTTTTTTTTTTTTTTTTTTTTTTTTATCCTTTTTCCCTATAACAGTTATAGGTTATCATTAAAAAGGGTGGTTGAGAAGTTATGCATTCATTTTTTTTTTTTTATGATTTTTAAATTAAAATTCATCAGTGTATTATATCCTTCACTTTATATAGCTATCTTAAGTCTTTATCTAAGTCTTGACCATAATCATTACTGTCCTTACTTTATTATTAATTAGAATGTTTTTTCTAAAAATATATATCTCATAATATTTATAATAATTTATTTTGTGAAAGTTATGGTCAAAGTTTTAGTTATCTTGTTAAGTGGAATATTCCAGCCAAACAAGGTAAATATGATATCAACAAAGAAAAAATGTTGGAATGCTTTGTCCACCTTGGGATCACGCATTAATTTACTAAAAATAAAAAGGCACATCTATAGGGCTTATAGGCCTACAATGTACAGCAGTGGTTTCCAACCTTTTTTAAATGATGCCACCCCTGTAAAGATGATCCAATTCCCCCCTCTCTTTATTTTTTTTGGGATAATTCATTTCACACACTTTTTTTATGCTTTTTCCACCACTAAATTTATTTTATACAGAATAATCCTATGAAAAATAAAAATTGTTGATGGTTGGCACTGTTTTGTTTTCATCATTTCTTGAATTTGGGTTTAAGTTTTGACAAGTACACAATTCAGGTCGACAACATTGTTTAAAAGTTTTTATGAAAGAGTCAGAGTTGAAAATTCTATGGTTTTGCAATTGGTTGAATGGTATCTTTGGGTATGTTTTGCAAAACTGTGGTCCGGACCCTTGGGCTCTACAGTTAATCTAAGGCTCCATGAGGATCTATAATAGTCTTTATTTGTTTTTCACAATATAAAAAAGCACAGTAATTAAGATTGTCAATGTGAATAAAGGACATTTGCCAAAGGTGCAGCCAAAACATCTGAGATTTTCCAATTTTGTTGGGTATAATTCTACATGTATCAGTTAACTGTTGTTGTGAATGTTCATAATATTAGCCTAAAAATGTTATGAGGGCTCAAGAATGAGGCTTGTGCTTTAAAATAACAAGTACTGCATACTTTGCTGGTCACCGAATTTATAAACTGTAGGCAGTGTTGCCAATACCGCACAAACAATTAGGTACATAACTAGGCCCTACTTGAAAAATAATTAAATACAAAATATCTTCAAATTTAATCTGATTTTTAATGTTATATCTGAATTGTCCACACCCCATAGGCAGGGAACCATTGATGTGCACAGGAAATGATTATAGTATATACTGACAAATTAACCATTAAAGTTTTGTCTAAAATTATATTTTTAACTTCATACACAAACATAGTCAATTTAAATGGTTATATAATTCTCAATAAGTTAAATACTGCAAATAATGGTGGGATGTTAATAAATGGATTTCATTAAACTTTGATAACTACACTCAAGTGTAATGATAATTCAATATATTAAAAAATATGACTATCACAATCTAATGAGTTGGAGAGTAATGTGATAACATAAGAGTAAATGGCACCTTGCATTTGTGTGAAAATGAAATAAGGTAAACAACTATATGTGTTTTATCACATTTCACCATACAGAGAGAATGTTCAATTTCCTCAAATTTTTACATTCCTAATACATAAATACTTTATGTAATCAAATGGGGGGGTGGGGGGGATAACATAAACAGATATTGAAGTAGTTATGCAACAAAAAAAAATTTATCACTAGGCCTAACAATTACTAATATATAGTCCACCCCTAATAGCCAATTCCATTACCACTGCTTGTAAAAGAATATGGCTGAGTGGGATGCACCACAATACAGCGGACATGAGTCTGTATGAACTCAAACGAGTGATCCGCTCAATGTGTTGTAGTGAACACACGGACTGTCATGTCATCCGAGCCCGTCACAATCCAGTTCTTGCGGGCACAAATCTTGCAGCGCGAACCCAGGTAAGTCACATACCTAAAAGGTCCCAAATAATATTAATTTACAAATAAAACTTGGTCATAAAGAATTCAGTATAAAATTGAGTTTTATTATGAGCTGTACCAAGTAAATATTACTAGGAGCAAGGATAACATTAGAATGATCTGAAAGAGATAGGGTGTAATGAGGTGGAAATAGATAAAACAAGCTCAAGATAGGGAGAGGTGTCATACTTCGGGGGTGGGTACGACAATGAACTATGAAGTTCCTAATGCCAGAGAGTTAAGTAAGGTCTAAGACACTATAAATACATACTTGACATTTTTATAATCTACCAAGTGACGCTCTTTTTGGCTCATATAGTTTTTTAGACTGGCAAAGTTTGCCTATGCCAATGAAGATCCCAACAGCAGACACTGTGTGTACACATATGTCTATTGGATATTTTGGCTACTCACGGAACAAAAAAATGGCGTCTTGAATAATTATTATTAATAAGAGCTTAACATAATGTCCCGCTTAAAGTTAGATCTAAAGTAGCATTACTCAAAACTATAAGAGATATATAATGTAGGCCTATTTTTCATTATTATATTTACGGTGAAAAGACAAGTATAATAATATAACAAATAGTTAGCTTTTCCCCCGAAGAGAACAATATGTGGAAACCGCTAGTGACGATAAGCCAGCCGCCGAGGCAGTCAGGTAGTTTTTTCCCTCACTTTTTTCCTTAGTTTTACCTTTGAATCCCTAGTTGCATGGTCTAATGTGTCACTCTCCACAAAGACTAGGTGTTTGGTGATCAGGATGACAGGTTAGAATCTGTCAATTGTACTAGCGGTGTTTTATTTTTCAAAATGATTTCACAATATCCTTCGATGTCAAAAGTATGTATATCTTCTTTAGAATATGCCTATATATTCCTTAACCCTACTCTTTTAGTGTGAATATGGATGATAACCTCTATGGGAAATAAAATGACACAAAACTGTTACCATCATTATCAAGGTCACATAGACCTATATTTAAAAAATGTAAATATGTATTAATTTATAACGAAATCATTTATTTTAACATAAATGAAAATTAGTGCGTTCAACTTTAATTTTAATTTTTTTAAAAACTAAAACCTTAAGCTGAAGCCTATTCTTCAATGGTTTCGAATTATTCACTCCGCTTCAACTGCAGCCTTTGTAATCTAGAGCAGATATAGCTACCACTTCTCACCAAACTGGAGGTGAAAATGGTCAGCTATATGTGGATATCATACAGAATAAAATTTGCTTAAATTTTAGTATGCGTCTATTTAGGAATTTTCCTCAAATTAACGCATAAATTATTTTTACCCTATCACAAGACTGACCAATTGCTGACTCTCGTGGTCCACACAATGAACATATTCCATTGTAGAGAGATGCCAGCCATCCAAGGTTTCTCCTGATGAAGTCCACACATTTTACTCGATCAGACCGGCTGTCACTTCCTCTTGATATCAAGGCGGAGAGGCTGCAAACAAAAATAAAACTTTACAAGGTGGCTTTTTACTGAGTGCGAAGAGATTCTTGGTTCAAACATGAAATTTAAAAGAAATATATTATTATTATTAGCTCCACGTCTTACTACCTGTTCGGGTTATAACCATAAAACTGGCGGCCGGGGTTCAATTCTCAGTCCGCCAGATTTAACTGATTCCAACCATCCTACACCTCTGACAAGACATCTTTGGAATGTGTGGATTGCCAGGCCGCCACAGTATTTCGGATTCCACGTTAAACTGTAGGTCCTTCCATTTCATTCACAATCAACCCATACCATTACACATTAGCGTAAGTGCGTATAATCCGAACGGGTAGTAAGACGCGGTGCAAAAAAAATAGCTATACGCAAAAAAGGAACGATAGATTATTTGTTCAGGCTAGACGAAATACTATCTGGTTCTAGTTTTCATGTGGCGAAAAGGGACCATTTCTCAATAGGAAACTAGACATAGATTGAGAGAAAGGGATGTAAGGGGGAGGTTAGACCATCACTTGTCATTATCATTAAGGATAGGCTCAAGCATCCTCCAATGACATATCTCCCCTGGTGAGGAGTACTGTTCCAGCTTAACAACTTCGCCACCTTTCTATACAAACAATCCATAAATAATTTAAGATGGTGGTACCAATTGGAGAGCCGTGAAGTAACGTTTCCAACTTTTACATTACTCGTATGTTTAAATATTATTAATTAAAGCACCTGCTTTGGTTATCAAGTTTAAAATGACTTAAATTAATGAGTATTTTAATTTGCAGACGATTGTAATACTTATTGTGGAATGACAATTAAATGAACAATTCTAGCATGATAAGAGCTATATTAAATAAAGGTAAAGTAAAATACAAACATACCAGTTGTATAGTATATATAAGAAAACAAAACACGAATTCTAATTTAAGTTTAATAGAATACTGTCAACTGCCAGCGAATGAAATTAAACAGAAAGACGTGCTGACTTCAGGAGGGCCAACAATACAAAACGAAATTTTCCCTGTGAGTAACATCACAGCTACCATAAAATTAGAAATAAAATAATTCCCAGCAGGAACTAAGGAAAAGTTGAGGTTAGATAGTTGTATTATGTTAAGGCCTGTGTTTTTTACAAAGGTATTTCAAACCTCATTTTTGATTAAGGCTAATAAGATTTATAATATGAAAACTAGTTGGATTATCGTTATAAATCCAACTAATGAAAGGGAGATTATAGTAAGGGTTGTATTTAAAATAAAATAATTAAGTTAATGCGTCTGAAAAGTACCATATTAAAGATTTTTTTGCAAACACGGGATAGTGATTTGGAAGCACAATTGGTTTTGATTGTCGATAAAGTTGTTTGAGCTTTTTAACTTCGGTCAACTAAATTCCGTACTTCTGTGAGAGTTCTTATTTAAGGTTTCATAAACCATATTATTTTGAAAGTTCGATAAATATTATGAACTAATCATCTTAAATACTGATTACATTTGTTTGGATGACAAACAATTGTAGTTGCCATACATTCAAACTATACTTAGTTATAGGCCTTGTAGAATGTATTATTATATTACCATAAAAAAAAAGTTGATCCATACGATTGTATATTACATTCAGAACCATATTTTGTTTGAAAGTTATGATAACTAAAATATTGAAACAAGCTAGCTAAAAACTGTAATTACATTTGTGATTACATACTTTGTTAAAGTCTTACGTTCAAATAAGAATTTAGGTTATTAGACTTGTAGGGAAGTACGGTATCTATTAAACCCTGTTTTTAGTATAATCTCAATCTGTAAGGCTTTATTTCGTTCCAGAATACTTAATCATATGTATAATTGATTTTTGTAGGATAAACGGCCATTTGAACGAAGTAGAAATTTACTTCTGGAAGGTCTTATATCCTACATAAACACAATTAATATGAAAATTCTGGTAAGAGATAATGCCCTTATAAGTGAGTCTGCCTTCAAAAATCATAAAATATATTAGGCTACATCAACTTATTCAAATAAAAACTAACGCAGTTTCAAACTTTGTTATATTCTTCAAAGCTTTTACTAACATATTTATTTCATTAACTAATCACACATTGACTTATCTCAGTAAAGTAAATCAAATTAATGAACGATGTCAACATCCCTATTGCTTATATGGGTGTAGAAAGAGAAAGAGATACCCTAAAATTACCCGTTCTTTTTGTTAGACAATGGTAATGAACTGACAGCTCGAAAATTTCAGCCACAGAGTGTCCATCCAGTTATTTTTAGAGATAAATGTATTTGTATGAAACAAAATTTTGAAGTATCAACTTAGTTCATACAGGGCTGCTATCTAGGGGGGGCGCATATAAATTCAAATTATTAGTAGGAGAATGCAAGACTATCCAGCTGTTGAAGGTTCTAGGCGTACTTTTGCCCTACGTGACAAAATTAAAAACCGTACATGATAATTTTACATGCTCTTCTTTCTTTTTAATTTAGTAACACTTTCTTGCTTTCTTTCAGATAAATAATAATTTAGCATGAAGAAATACAAACGAACCATGAAAAAAACCTATATCCACCTCAGGAAAAACTTAATAAATCAAACCAATGAGATCATAGCCAAAGGCCTAGTTGCGAATCATCTAGGGACCAATTAATGCACGCTTCGAAACGATAAAAATAAAATCCTTACCACTGTAAGATGTTAATAGGCAAACTATGGCAATCAATATTATTCAATTACATTATCTTTAATAAATTTCAATTTATTTAATAGAAGGAAAATATATAAAACATCTCAACAAAAATGTTACATTAGCCTTTAAAATTTCAGGTTTCTCAATTAAACTGGCATGATCTGTAAAGCACAGTCATACATTACTTGGAAGGTTCCGAAATGCATTCACTGCATGATATGGAAAACGCACTGGCATAACACTGTCGGCAGCTTACTCCAGATGGAATTGATTGATAAGAATACAACTTGATGAAGTAACTTTCGAGTTGGCAGAATTTAAACAGTCAGTAGCAGGTCAACTGAACGAGAATAGGTATATGGATTCTGCAAAACATACAGGGCCTGTCACTTAGAAATCCCAGAACAGTGAAGTTTAGCTCGTGCATGGGAGTTTAATAAAGTTCAGGTTGAGATTTTTTTTGGGAATTAAAAAAACTGCTATTGGACAATAACAATTCCACCCGTCCGAATCTTAAACTAGACAGTTCAGATTTTCAAAGGTTCCTGATAATTCTCACAGGTCATTTCTACAAGGATTGAAGCCGGTCTGCAAAGGAGCAAAGGGTTCAACTAGTCCACTACTGTTTGTTGTCTTGGAGTGCAATGGGCTCTATGTTTCCGCCGTCTTCGATTTTTCCTCGCAAGCGAATGAATACTTATCTATTTAAAGATGCACCCATACACAACCTTGACTCTCATTTCAGAAACAGCTAAATGAATTTGAAATTTTCTTTGATTGGCTAAAGTTTTTTTCTTTTTCTGGGGTGATTGTTGTACTTACAACCCACTAAGAGGATCCAGTTGTTACTGATCCTAGATAATCAAACCTCTCATTGCTGCCTCCCTGCAGTTTTATTTTGCAGGAAAATAACATTACGCTGCCTTTACTACCGCCACATTCAAGTCACAAGATTCAGTCTCTGATAAATTCTCTTGGGCTGTTCAAATTAGCCTACGCCCAAGAGGTTGATAAATGGTCGTTACACATCTAGTTCAAGCAGTCACACAATGGCAAGTAGGAGGTTCATTTCGTGCAGCTACCAAGAATTGCCACATTAGAAAAACCGGTACGTGGCCATTCTCATCACAGGTTAATTTTCCCGGTATAACCCGGACATTTTTTTTCAGATAAAAACTTCGCTACCAGCAGAGGTAAACTTTACCAAATTGAACAAATGAAACAGACAATTTGCTGAAATACTGGTAGAGCCAGCTTATAACACTGTGCAACCATCTACAAATATTGTGGAACGGACTGGAGATATTTGAAAAGTTCTTCAAATAGTGTGTTTACCGCCAAACATATCCACTCTCAAGAAAATGACAGTAGTTCTGCTCACAATCAAAGGTTTATTGCAGGTATAGAGTCCAGTCCCCATCTATTTCTAAAATCCAAACTAAAAGAAAAGACACAGGCACATCATAATTCAGAGTTTTGTGATCACCACAATTAAAAATTGTCTGCTAAAAAAAGAAAAGGAGAAATTGAAGAAAGAAGAGAGAAAAATTAAGAAATAAGATAAAAATTTTAAACGCGCAAAGAAATTTTAATTTTTTGAAGCCATCTACATCAAAGAAAGCATCCATAACCAAAATATGATCAAAACGAATATAGAAACTTTTTGTGAGGCCTGTGGAGAATCTTTTGAAGAAGATTGGTGCAGTGTGGCAGCTGTTCTGAATGGGCCATGAAGCATGTTCGAATCTAATGAAATGGACTAGTTCGTTGTTATAACTGCTAGTGTGTACTCTGGAATACCTGATGCGTACTTTTATAGGACGATAAGAGTACGCATTTTACAAATCTCAATAAAAACATTATTTTATCGTTAATATAAGATTATTTTGAGGTTTTCGTGCTGTAGATATAAAGACAGGCACAAGCAATAGTTTATAACCATTGTATGTTATATTAATTAATTATAAAAATGTATTAGTTTACGGTACACTTGGACTCCTTATCCAATATATATATAATAAATAAATCTTTTTTATTCCATTCATCAATTTTGAAAACTTCAACCTGTATAGTAAGTGAATAGTTACATTAAAAAAAATCACACACCATTTCATATCAAGCTTACCCGAACTTATCTCACATTAAAGAGCTAACCAAATCCTAAACTAATCTCTTATCCACTGACTTAAGTTCTTAGGAAAAGAGAGGGAGAAAGCATAAAACATTATAAATCTAATTTACATCAGGGGATTAAATAACCAACGAGGTGGCGAGGAGTATGAATCTGAAGGAGTATTGACAATAATTAGAAAAAACATATTTGATACAAAGGTGGAGTGTCTCATAGAGGAACGAAGTTTAATAACTAATATTTTCTCGTCTAAGAAGCATTTATGTAAGTTATTAGGAATTGGTTTAAAACAGATAACAGTCTATTAGCCGTTGGTATTTATTTTCTTAGGCTTTTCAAAAGAAAGGTTTGTGTTATATTAGTTTTCAAAATCTACCTGACGTTTCCTCCGTTGCAAGAATATAATAGGTAAGATGACTTTAACTACATTTCAGCTCAATTCTTCATAATCTTAAGCTACTCCCACTGCCATTTAGAACCAAATCTTTAGATCATATTTTCAAATATTTCAAATTAAAAAAGACAACGTAGTAATAAAACTAATCATAAACGAAAATCTTTCCATAAAATGAGTGTTTTCAGTGTTATTTTGTACAAACACTCCCAATATATACATAAACAAAATCATTAGAGTCTATTTTCAAAAATAATAACAATTTTTAAAAAATCACTCATAGGCAATATAGCCTTTTAACGACTTTACCCAAAAACCAAGTACTTCTACAGTGCTATTTGGGAGGTAAAGACTCCTTAATATCCTAGTTTAAGCAATATGGTTAGACCATCAGAATAATTGGTAGAATTGGTTCAGGAACACATAAAATGTAAAGATTCATCATAGTATCGAGTTTGAAATTCTCACCATTACAATAAATCTATTTATACGAGAAATTAAAAAACTATAATGATGAAATTTTGTAGGGAAAAAAATCACCTATTTATTGGCAGCTGATGAGAGCAGGTGGGCTAAAGGCTGGGGAACCGGAACGACGCCCGGGCGTGATGCTCGAAGGGGCGCCAGAACAGCGCACCAACATAACCTAACATACTTTGGAATGATAATAAAAAAATTCCAAGCCTCACAGCTACAAACCTAACGTAACGGGCGTAATAATGGAGTTGCTAAGCATAACATTAATCCACTTTTTGATACTAACATGACATTTTTTTGACTAGTGGTATAGTTCTATGTTGTAAAAGGAGAATAGTGACACTATTAAAAAGTTATTTTACATCCGCCATCCAAAATAATGGTGCCTTAAATTTTATTTTTGCTATTATTTATTAAATTGTTTCATTTAAATCAATAATTAAAAGAGGCTGAACATTGTCTACAAAACACTTTCTAATAGTTTTCTTTGTAATCCTAGCCATTCCGTACAATCGCGCAGTGAAAATTTATGTAATACTGTATGATAACCATAATTTCATGTCACAACTAGTTACATTAGGATTGTGACGCTAGGTTTTTCATGGGCATAAAGAAAATTTAATTTTTGCATTTTGGGTGGAAAATGTTTTCCAAATCATAAGTTTTCTGACCGATGTTAAACTTACTACTAATCCCAAAGAATTAAGAACTGTTATTTTTATACATATTGGTGGAACTTATTTGTGTGAGAGGGGAGGGTCAAAATAAACAAGTTTTTCTGGACCTTTCCTACCCTCCTCTCCCAGTTAATGTTAGAAAATGGGATGATCCTAGAAGCTATTATAAATAGTCCCTCGTTTGTAAAATTTTTGAAAATCAACTCTCTTAACAGCTATTTAGAATAGTGCTCTCCTGAAATATTTTGGTTATTTGGAATTTGGATGCTACTAGAGGGTATTAGAAGTAGTCCTCCTTTGAACTTTTTTGAAAACTTGGTACCTCCTAAAAGAGCTATTTAGTGCTCTTCCATCAACAATATTCTTAAAAAGGGCTTCCCCTTAGAAGCTACTTGGAATGGACCCTAATATGCTTTTTTCCCTATCATGGCCCAGGTTACGATAGGTTAAGGTTGTTAATTTTGGGGGATTATTTTCATACTTTACGATTATCCCCCGTTTTATATAAGGAGTGGCAAAAAGAAATCCCTCCCGGCGTAAAATTTAACTTGTGGCGCCCTGAATGAAAACATCATATTTGAACTATCTTCAATCTTGTATGTTAATAGTTCTTGACACCCAATTTAGAGCCCCATTATTTTCAATATCCAGCCTAAGATTTAATCAACCCATTACATGCCATATAGTGTGGCACCTTCACCCTTCGATGTGAAATTTCGCAATGTCCAGACCTTATATTAAAAGAAACTCACCTTATTTAAAGGATGAACTTAAAATAAAAATAAAATTTTGACATAACTTAACTATAAAATAATTAAACATCATTAACTAAAATAAAATATTTTTTAACAATATTGTATGGAGTTTAATATAAATCTCATCATTTTATTTCCTACTCCCCTTCACCGTAAGAAAATATTGTCAGGAATCCAGTAAAACAAATCTTCAAATCATCCATTATGTCAATATAAAACAAAACTTTTACTTTTTTTTTTGAAAAAATAAACAAGTGGTCCTACCATCCTGGTATAGCCCCCTCCCCTCTTTTAATTCCACCACCTATCCTTCATCTTCATTCCTCTTCCTCATCCCTACCACCCCGCACCCTTCACCAACCCCCTTTCCCTTCAACAACTTTCTTTTTCCAAACGACATATAAAATACTATAGACATTTTTATAGGTATAAAGTAAAATTTTCAAAAAAAAATATAGCTTTGTTACTTGCCTGAAAACGTAGCATATATTGGTGAAAGAATATTTAGAAATCGTCCAGTAGTTTTTGAGTTTATCCATTACAACAAAAAAACAAGAAAACAAATCTTTCCTCTTTATAATATAGGATAGAAGAAACCAATGAGTATCTTATTATGAGGAACCACTGCTCTAATAAATAATACTAGTAAAGATCCGCCATGGAACGTAACATTTACTATTATTAAATATCCAAATTACAAGGCTGACTTACCGCAAGTTGAATATTTCGAACTTCATGCTCTCAAACCAACTAATATTTGCTAGACAGGGTACAAGGATGATTTTACGTCCCAGCTAAAAAGAAACCAAAGATATTTATAAAAAGATGATCTTCAAGGCTTCTTCCCCATCTGTAGTGTGTATTGAACATTATTTTTTTGGCTAACACAAGATAAAAACAAGAATCAGATTTAGAGCAGTGGTTTTAGATAAGGGGTACTTTTGAAAATAAACCGTCGGTCTAGATTCCTGTCAGTTAAACCTTCCCTAAGGACCATATATCACCCACCACGCTCCCATGATTCGTTTCTCGGAAAGGCACACTGAGGTTTTAAGAGACTTAAAAATGGAGAGGTGCGATGTGAAACTCCGTAAGTATGCAATTACATTGTTTCACTAGTTTAAATATTATAATTTAATAAGGTAGAAATAGCATAGTAAATAAATCCAACCAATTATGTGATTTTGCTTGATATTTGAACATAGCAGCACGAAGACAAACTATTTAAATTGAAACAAAAAAGGTTTTTGACAAATTCCCAGGATACTCTTATCAGAATACAAGAACTGTTGATATCAGCATGTGAAGAAAATTATTGCTTTATGTTTACTACTGGAGAAATATTTGATTACTTTTTTTTATCAAAATAATGTTTTAATATAATGGCTACAAAACACTAACAATTGTATAGCTACCTTAAATGCCCATACTACTCCGATGGTGTCACAAACTGTGGTATCACATCCATTTCCTCCCATACCCACACTTGAAACGATCGTTTCACGTAAGTTTAAGTTTAATAACGAAATCTTGATTTTTATAAGAAGCCCACTTTCGACCCACCATTATTCAGTATAATTAACAAATCGTTAAAATTATGGCATTTGACGAAAAAATGTTTTATTTGATATAATATTAAAAATTTATAAAAGCTTCACTATTAATCTACTTATGATTACTTTATAATTTCTCTTTAGATTATTAATTATTGGACTCAGGATATAAATAGAAATTTAATATTTTAAATAACGCCGTAGTGGCAGACAGTATTCTACAGTTTTCAAATAACGTGCTAACCTATTAAATTCAACCGTACATTTGTACATGATCGTATGTGTGTGTATGTGTTGGATGAACTCGCAATAAACAAACAACCTTGGGATCTCCGCGGCAATCAACACCAGGAACGACAGCACATAGTTCTGTAGCACACTCAATCAACGACGACAGCTGTTAGTTAAAGACTGTCTCATACTGCTGCTCTGGGGAGGAGGCTAGTGGCCTCCCTTCCCCCACCCCGGCATCTTAAAACACTAAAGTAACGTCTTAGACCATGGGGCCACGAACAGGGGCTATTGCTATTAAAATTAATTTAAGTTTTTCTTGTTATGCTAAACTCCATTAATTACCGTTCACTTATTAAAATAAAATAAATTAAAAAAAATACTATATTTTTTCTCCCCATTAATCGGTTTTTGATTAATTTAAATTAATCCTACTCATACAAAAAATTTTATTTTTGTATTTTTGTTCATATCTAATCTGAAGATTTTAGTAATTTTTTTATATATCCCTACTAATATTTCTAGTTTTTAGTTGTTTAGCCCTTTCATACCTCGATTTTGAAAAATATTTTTAAATTTTTTTTTCAATACAACATTACAATTTTTTTTTTTCTGTTACTCCAAAATATTTCTAGTTTATTGCGAAATTAAAAGGGAAAAATGAAAAAAGAAGTATTTAGTTTGCTTTTATCGAGCTAGTGAATATTATTTTCAAATAAAGTTTTAATTTTTTAATTTAAACTGACCTAACTTTTTCCCGGCCCTACCCTGTATATATATGGGATTGGGGAAGTGGATTGGAAAATTACGCGTATTTTCATAGAGCGAATGGAAAGACTTTAGAAAAAGTGTCTAGACCAGGGGACAGACAAATATATACCAACACTCAAACCCCCAGTAAAAAGTTGCTCTTCTCTGGCAGGGTTTAGTCCTATCATCACCCACCGGGGACCTAAGCGGCCCGGTCTAAGGGCTCACGGCAAAAGGAGCGCAGCGAAACCCCGTAAGTTGAGATCCTGTTCTTACTTGTCTGTGCCAGGGGTCCTCAACCCTTACTTCCCCTGTGTCCAAGGATAAATCTGCCTCTTGTTGGCCGCGGCACAAAACTGTACCGAAACTATTTGTATTCGATCAAAATTTTTTAACACACTCAACTGGGATAAAGGGTTTCTGTGAAGTTTTTCTCTATTGTTTTACAGAAAAGGAAAATAGATAGCAACGATTTGTCTGGGGGTACTAAGTTATCGGGTTTTAAAATTTCAAGTACTTTTTTATTATTAAATTTTTACCGCGTCTCACCACCCACTCGGGTTATACGCCCTTTTAAAACAATTACGCAAAGGATTAGGAATTGGGAAGGTTAAATTAGAGGAAGGAACCCCATTTGCATGGAGGAGAGTGGAAAACCATTAGGGAAAAACCCCCCCCCGTTCACCCGACCGAATTCGAACCCGATCTCCTCGTCCTCAGCATTTAGCTCACACGACAAGCGCGCACATTCTTTTTAAAAGTAATACTTTTCTCAAGCAAAAAATTGTTTATAAAAATAAACATGTAAATAAAAATACGTAAGACTACATATTTAATAGGGTTTATCATTTTAAAAATATATTATATTTTAAAATAAAAATTTTAATTTTTTTTTTTTTTGAAATATTTTATTTTTCATGGTTTTGCGGGGAGCAAAAAAAAATTTTCCACAACTGCAAGTGGCCCCGGGCCGGGTTAAAGACCCCTCTTAACCATCGACCACTGAAAGTATGTTCATCATCAAATCCAGTACCGTTTAAAGTTATGCAATATAACAACCTGTTATTTCATTCCTGCTGAGCGCATTCAAAATGGACACACATTCAAATACCTCACACAAGTGTGAACAACTTCACCACCGGTCACGAGAAAAAAACATAATTAAAAAGAGAGTGGGAAGATAATCCTTCTGGATATAAATAACAATTTGCAAAGGAAATATTTAGAAACACTTTGTGCCCCGAGGTTTTATGGTAAACAAAAATTTTCAACTGATAGTTTTTATCCAGCAAGAGGTTACGACAGCAGTGTCTTATACTAAGTCCATTGCCGTAGGAAGTGGAAGCTCACACTAGCAAAGAAGTAAAATTCGGTTAAAGAGAAACACGATTTTATTAAAACATAGTTTTTTTTGAAAGTTTTTTACTGCAAAAATGACTGAAAATCAACAAAAAGTTTTTGGGGAAAACCCCATGTTTGGGGAAGGGCCCCATTTGAATAATCTTTTAAATTTTTCTAGCATCAGTTTTCCAAACCAAATCCAAACGAGGGGCCATATCTGACTATAAAACCTAAAAGATAGTTTATCCAAAAGGATGTATGATAAAGCGCGTCACTCTCGTTGACTAACTGCCCATGACGGGAAGGGGCTTTGGGTAGAATCCGACAGGTGTAAAAAAGTTTTTTTCTAAATGGGTTCCCAATATCCCTCCTGGAAAAGTGGCACAGTTTCCCAAAAACTCTAAAAATTTCCCCAAAATTTTACACCACTAACGAAATTTTTATATTTTTTTTAAACCCCCCCCACCCCCCCACCCCCCCCCCCCCCCCACCCCCCCACCCCCCCCCCCCCCCCCCACCCCCAACCCCCACCACCCCCCCCCACCACCCCCCCACCCCCCCCACCCCCCCCCCCCCCCCCCCCCCCCCCCCCCCCACCCCCCCACCACCCCCCCCCCCCCACCCCCCCACCCCCCCCCCCCCCCCCCCACCCCCACCCCCCACCCCCCCCCCCACCCCCCCCCCCCCCCCCCCCCCCACCCCCCCCACCCCCCCACCCCCCCCCCACCCCCCCCCCCACCCCCCACCCCACCCCCCCCCCCCCCCCCCCCCCCCCCCCCCCCCCCCCCCCCCCCCCCCCCCCCCCCCCCCCCCCCCCACCCACCCCCCCCCCCCCCCACCCCCCCACCCCCCCCCCCCCCCCCACCCCCCCCCCCCCCCCCACCCCCCCCCCCCCCCCCCCCCCCCCCCCCCCCCCCCCCCCCCCCCCCCCCCCCACCCCCCCCCCCCCCCCCCCCCCCCCCCCCCCCCCCCCCCCCACACCCCCCCCCCCCCCCCCACCCCCCCCCTTAAGGAGTAGGTCAAATACGGAATATAGCTCCAAAACATACCCTCCATTCTTTATCCATCCCACTAACTTTCTCCATAAATACTCCCTTCTCTTAAACAACGTCCATACACCGAGTTAAACATGCTCTTTTATTATTAAAACGCTTTATATTTTTCACACATTCATCTACAACATTTAGCCACGTCTTACACGGCCCACCACTTTCTTCCTTTTGATCCGCAAACTCTACCTTCATAAATTTGTTTCGTCACTCGATCCACACTCATCATCTCAACATGCCCAAACCAACGTAACACACTATCTTCACATTGACCTACTAGATGTGACGCATGATGTAATGGAGTATCATGTATTAATGTAATATTTTATTATATTGATGAACATTTAATTTAAATTATATAATGTTTAATTATTATATCCACCCTATTTCCCAGAGTTGGTGTTGTCAATTGGCCAACAAGAACTGTCGTTCCTGTACGGAAACTGCGAGACGTACAACAACGTCACGTTGTTTTCGGGACCTGTGTGTGGTTCTGATGGCAAGACCTACCCTAACATGGTCTACGTTCGCTGTCTCAACTACCTAAAGCCCAACATTCGTCAGTATACAACATTTCATAAGAACACTCAAATTATTTTTTTAGTTCTAGATTACTGGTATTTTTGCTAATACCATAATATATATTAAGTTTTTGTTAGCTTATTGAGACTCAATTGGAATATGTACCCTTCATTTACGCTGTAAAGAGTAAGGGTTACCTTGCATTATTCCACCATGGTAAAGCTTATAAGATAGGTTCATAGTATAATACATAAAGGTAGGATGGAGTGTACCTTTAGACTAGTATTAATTACATTTCACACGACTGAGCTAAGTCTAGTGCACAGACAAGTAAGAAACAGACTCTAAACCTTACAGGAGTTTCACTGCGCTCCTTAGTCCAGCTTGAGTCCTTCAACACTGGCCTCGCTAGTGTCAGTGCTGGTGATGATAGGGTTTACCACAGCGATTCCTAGTGTTGAAGGACTCAAGCTGCCAAAAGGAGCGCAACCATTTTAAACTGGAGGTTGAGTGTCTGGGTAAATTGTTTGTCTGTGGACTAGTGTTAACGTTGTCCTCAAATACATATTAGATACCCGAATATTATTACTGTTCTCCATTATTGATCAAACACATAACATAAATACATTATTTTACTCACTGAGCTTCACCGGATGAGTTTAAATGTTTAAATGCTCTCTTAATATGACCCCGGAAATATTTTCTTATTTATTTCAGTACTGAATTATTTACACGTCTACCGCGTGAAGAAGTAAATAGTATTAAAACGTATTCGTGATTTGGTATTAGCGTGGGTTCTAGTTTCAGATAGTGTTTAAATACGGATGCATGCGCAGAAGATACGTTAGTAGTCTAACATTAACATTTTGCAACGGTGATTTCCTTGTTTTCAAAACAAAAACAAAGGGAAATGTCCTTGTTTAGAAAATAAGTATGAGGGAAGTGTTTTAAATTAAATGTATTTGATAGATATATTCATTCAAAATATATGTAGGATTGTCTCAAAATATAATTTAAATTTTTAGTTTATTCATACAAATACCATTCTATGAAAATGTTTTTATTTTTTTGGTACCTACCAAAAACGTCCAACACCTTAGCTCAGTCGGTTATATGTTTGTCTTCTGAGCTAGAGTCACGGGTTCGATTCCTGGAATGTCTGATAAATTTATCATTGGTGAAATGTGGGTTTCCTCTTTCGCAGTGATGAATTAACGGCCTGGGGGCTGGATGTTGTGTCTGTTCTAGATATAAATTAGTTTCTATGTCGTGTGCTGATATAATCAGTCGGTTCAGAAAGTGCACGTTAAATACATCAAGGAAATAACAATACCCAAACAAAGATGGAAACCATGGCCGTGTAAATACTCTTAGTATATTTTCTAGTAGCTACTTCTCTGGTTGTTTCGTGAAAGTTACCATCATTATTTTAGCACACGTTTTTCTAATGAATTTGGTACAATAGCAGCATCCGTATTTGTTGGGCATAAGTATACTTTTGTTACCTGAATATTGCCCCCTATTAATCCTTTTGGAATGAAATTATCAAACAATGGTTATAATTAATAAAAACAGAGTGGATTATTGATGTTTTATGGAACATCACAAACAAAATTTGGTTTAGCTAATTTGGGGGATCCCCTTTTAATCTAAAATATTATGTTTGGCTTTAAATGATTTAATTAAATAGTCTAGCAACCAGAGTTTATATCTAAATAAGTTTTTAATTTATGGCTTATCTATAATTCTATATTTTATTTTGTTAACATTTGTTTGATTAAAATATGTTGATTGTTGGGTAGAGATATATCAATTTATTAATGGCATAGTTTCCAACCCCAGTGCTGGAATGTTTTTCAGGGTTGGATATCCACCACAGTGGTCCCTGTCCACTCCAAAGACTCAATTTGCCCCTACTCGCCTTTATACCAACCTGTATGTGGCACCGACTACCACACGTACGCCAACTTGGAGGCTCTTACTTGTAGGAACGTTCTTACCCTGAACGGTAAGCTTCATAATTATAAATATTCCGATTTAGAAAGGAAGGTACTTTTCTTGACAGCCATTAAATTTACATTGAACATTTTCCAACCTGAGAGTCAGTTAAGGTAATGGGATTCCAAGTAACACTTCCATGTGATAGTTTGAATTTAACCAACAATGGTACAGTGTTAAAATACAATCGACTCCATCGAACGAGGGTAATACATTTAATTTAAACCCTGTGGTATATAAATAATTATACCAATAAAGTGAAAATCTATCTTTTCTGACCCTAAAAATAATGTTTATACTTTATTAAAACTCCTTCCTACCAGTATCCTATAATATTTTTTTATAATACCAATAAAAGTAAACAACAACGCCAATTAGACGCTTTAAATAAAGGATTCGTCAGTCTATTTATATTAACGACTATTTTTATGCTAAAGTAATTTACAACTCTATTTAATCTAACACATATGATTCCACAGTTATCCGAATCTATTCAGGCATTAGTGGTGAAATTATATCATTTTTAACCCTGAGGTAAAATCATTATCAAGTTTGTTAGAACATTAACTTAATGAATTTTGATTTAATTTTTCAAAACTTATAGAAAGCTTAATAAAATTAAAATTATGAAAGTTTGTTGGAACAACTAATTTTAAGATCCATAAATAGGTAATTCAATTGCATTTAATTTTTTTTTTTTAGAAAACTATAATACTTATGTTAAACTCATGTTTATTACATGACTAGAAGTATTACTATGGGCAACGCTTATCTATGCTTCAAGCAAACGGATAAAAACTCTTCTTTTTATTTATTTCAACCCAGGTTTTAATAAATTGAAACATTATTTAAAATTTAAAAATTCCAGACTTAGCTTCACATGTTTGGATAAAGGGGCTACTAGTTTTAAAATGTTAGCCCTCTGCGTGCGGTAGTTACTATGCAATGCTCATTACATACAAACTCTTAATTTTATTAATCTAGAATATATTTTTTTGTTCGTGGGAACTTAAGATAACAAGTGCGTTTTAAGATAGTAACCTCCCTTTGGAAATTCACTATAACAGCATTAATAAATATCTCACAGTTACCAGTACCAAATGAGATACCTATGAGCAGTAATTTCATTGTACTTATAGTCACAGTCACCAGATACATATTTTATTACCAAATAAATATAATGTTGCCAGAGATGTTGATTAGAAATAAAAAGATTATAATATATCAAAAGTTTTCTTAAAATAC
Organism: Timema cristinae; assembly: GCA_039000515.1. Taxonomy (NCBI): domain Eukaryota; kingdom Metazoa; phylum Arthropoda; class Insecta; order Phasmatodea; family Timematidae; genus Timema; species Timema cristinae. The sequence continues at coordinate 54,290,629 of JBCFYV010000012.1, forward strand.
GAAATAAATATCTCTAAAGTTAACCCTAGATCATTTGATAAGAGAAACCCCTCGAAGGGATCATTGGAAACTATCCACCCCCTCGTATGCACTATTTTACTATCATACATTGACGTGTGTTTCAGTGTGTCTCAATCTTAACTGGATTCATATATTACTTTGAGAAATGATTTCATTTGTTCCTTCCCATGTCGGCCACTTGGTCCACTTAGCTCCTGTATGTCAAACACTTGTATATATAGATAGATACCTACCTATCACGCTTTCTCTCGTGTCAGACAGTTTGTTGTATAGTATTTATGATTTTTTTAAACAAGTTGCTGGCAAGGCCGTAGCCAAGGGGGGGGGGGGGGGGCGGCGGGTATAAACAAAAAATATATGTGGCTTTATTTATGGTTCAAGCAATATCAAAGTTAAGATACAAGTACAAATTAGAGGGCTGTGTTACCATAAAAAGCACTTCAGAGAGTTTCTTGAGGTGTTAAATATTTATATTTTTTCCTAGCCTTCAGCATTTTGGGGGTTATTTTCCATAAAAAATCACTTTACAGAGCTTTAAAAAGTGTTTAATATTTAGAAATTTTCCAAGCCTTCGGCATTTAGGGAATTATTTTACCATGAAAAATTAAACACTTCAGAGAGCTTTTAGAACTTTTTCTAGCCTCTAGCAATTGGGAGCTGTGCCCCCCCCCCTCTGAAATTATTGGCTGGCTACGGCCTTGGCTATAGGGCTTATTCTACCTTTGTTTGTAACAAAAAACACATCTTATTCATCATACCATTAATACATGTGCTATCTATAAGACTTATTGCATGTCAAAACTTTACATCCCTAACAGTGAAATATTCCCAAAACTACGCATTATCCGGAACTTTGATTATCAGAATGGGACCTAATATCATCATTTAGGATGAACGAGTTTTTATCTTATATTATTTATTGATTCATGTGAAAAATCAAGAATTATTGATTAAGTCAAATGATCAAAGTATTTACCTTGAAACAATGTAAAAATCACCACATAGAAATTATTTAAAAAACATTAAACCATTCACCGTTTCCCCAGTAAATCAGCCGATCAGCAATGAGGCAAAATCTTCTACTCCCTCTAATGTTTGGTCATATCCGCTTTGTTAATGGTAGTTTGTCTTTTAATTTGCATATTATAATTAGTTTAGAGTTAAATTGTAAAAACTGTTTGCTGTGCATTCGTTTGGTTACTTGTTTTTTCCTGTTTAATAGACACCGTGGGTTTATATCAAGAAGGCGGTTGTGAATGTAAGGACCCATGCTGGAGGGCAGGAATGGACGAGGGGGCGCACAATCCTGTGTGTGCGTCAAATGGTTTCACATATTCCAACATAGGACAAGTCATATGTCTGCAGAGCATGGATTCAGGTAACAACTTTACATAAGACACAGTATGGGAGAATAACTTTCCCGGCAAAATCGGTAGGCTTTTTCACTCTCACTCATAGAAATTCTCGTGTTCTGATATAATGAGTTGGTTTAGAAAGTGCACGTTAAATTCTTCAAATAAATAAAATATACAGGTGTGTCATAAAATTTTAGAAGTTATGCTACTGTTTATAAAAACACTATTAAAAGTAACGTTATTTAATATTAATAATATTAGCATCGCGTCTTACTACCCGTTTGAGTTATACGCTTTAAGTACTAACTACGCTAATGGATTAGGGGGTGGGAGGGTTGAATTAGAGGAAGTGAACCCGCATTTGCGTGGAGGGAGAGTGGAAAACCATTTAGGAAAAACCACCCCCAGTTCACCCGACCGAGATTCGAACCTCGATGTCCCCGTCCTCTGCAGTCGAGATCAACACGACTAGCGCGTTAGCCAACTACGTCACCGAGGCGGGTATTATTGTTTGAAACAAAATAAGAGTAAAATGTTATAAAGTTCTAAGATATTTGTTTTTCTGAGACTTTAATATCAAAGTGCTAAGTAATTAATGAGAAATTTGATATCTCAGTTTCTCACACAAAAATTCCATTCTTGGTTAAATAGAGGACTACCACATTCTCATTTCCTGTCCAACGGAAATACGTATATCTGCGCATGCACATGTAAGAGTCCCCCGTAGTGTTACGAGCTTGCGCAGTGTGACGCGAGGACTTGGGACAAGATTGGTGTGTGGTGAGCAGAAAAAGATGAGAAATACTCATATAATGCCTCAGAACCTCAATATAATTTGTTTTTATTTCTGGAACATTCCCTATATGCACAATTCTCTCCATGTTGAAGAACCAGATCAGCATGGTTTTGACATGGGTCTTGGCCTACCTCACTTTATTTGGTTGCGGTAATAAGGACTCTTCCACTGGGATGCATTAGTGAGGCGTCAGGGTAGACAGGATAAGCTCATCTATCTCAAAAAGTTTTGAAACAGAAGAGAAAACATCCCTTTACATAAAACGTATAATTTTTTTTAAAGCGAAGGAAATGTTAGCTAGCGCGTGAAACCGTGAGCTGTTGCCCGACTGAATATCTAATTGACATAAGCACCAAGCTTGCTCATCAAGCGAAAGGGCTGATTGGTTGTTTGAGTACCGAGTCACTGTCGTGACTTTTATTTAATCTCGTGAATAAATTTGCATACCTGATGAAATGAAACCAGTCAAATGAGGCTTTAAGAGAATTACAGATGTATTATTATATATTGCCCTTTGAGATGTAGTTTGGTGATTGTGAATGTTTGCGCTGAGTCTCGGGTATAGGAAGGTTTTTTTTCTTCTTGGGATTTGAGAAGGTATGTTTAAGGTATGATGGTGCTTGTGGGTGAATTATGAAGGTCGTAGTTTGGTAAAGTCTGGGTATGGGATTGGGGTTGGTAGGATTTTCTTTTCTTAGGATTAGGTCTGGCTGGAGTTGATACATTTCCATTCCCCATCTGGGGCCGACCTCAGCGCCAGTATTATTCTCTGAAGTGATCGAAGCGAATATGTCAGTTCCTTTTTGAAAGATAAGCTGTAACCTTTCCGCCTAACACACCTCCAGAATCAGTCCTGCGGGAGCTAGAAGGGTGATGCGCGCGCAACTGTTCACCACAGCCAATGAAGGTGGCCAGTAAACCACTTATCCCCAACTCGTGAGTCTTACAGTCTGGCCATAGAAGTGTGTTTCAAAGGTATATTTCAAAGTAGATTAGTTTAGTTTCTTGATTGTGACTTGAATTTTATTATTTTAGTGAGTTTTTTAAATTAAGTATTATAATATAGTATATCAGTAATGTTTTAGGATTTAGTGTATGTACCGTAGAAAAAAATTGGGAGACACTATATATATCAACAATGACTCTTTCCATTCAGTTGAATTTTAGTTAAATAAGTATACTGGGGCTTTGTCTTTTGAACGAAAAATCATTTAAAAAAAGAAAACTAGTAGGACCAAAATGATATATTTCACAGAAGGTGTTGCATAAAATAGACAAATAAATTATTTTATTATTATTATTATATTACTTGTAGTAGTTTGCCAGTATTGTATTATATAACTTCATGAAAATATAATTTTTGACATTGTTAAGTGTGCCCCTTTATGAGTGTTATGACCCGGCATACCCAAAAATTATAATCATGCCTCGCCACCGCTGGGATGCCTGCAGATTAGTTTCTAGTCATAGTCGTAAATACAACTTTCATCAGCAATAATTACCTTGGAGAGGATTTTTAGGCCATTTCTGACCTGTTCCTGAAGGTCCCTACTCATGATTCTCATAGTGGGCTAATTTCCCTCGGGTCCTGGTTAAGCAAGACGAGCACACATTTGATAGCGATCCGCTTCATGAGAATGCGTTTGTAAGAACTGAGAGACAGCTCAACTATACTACAGATATAATCAATCCTTCATCAACGCTCTTCGTGAATGGTCTCATGAACATTTTCAACATTTTAATGATTATGATAGTTGAGGATCAACCAGAACGTTTGCTATCTTCAATAGAAATTTGCCTACGTTTGACTTGAGAGAACCAATTGAAAGTCTGGGTTCTACCTATGGTGTCATCAGTGAATGCTTGTTCAAGAATTTATTTGGTTTCTATATACAAGTCCCTCCAAGTCTGCCATTTTTATTACCTAGAAATATGGCAGAACACCACCAACACTGAAATGAAAAAATACCAATGAAAATAAAACTCGTGCATAGACTAACGTAAAACGAAATACACTGATTTAAAATTAATCTTTTTACCTAGTAGCTCTAGTCCATAGTATGTCAAATCAGTGATTCATGATGCTAGTTCAAGAAAATTTGGATTTTATCTCGCTCTGGTACAAACGATAGGTAGTTTAATTTTGTAAAACGTACCAAACATAATCATCACTAAACTTGCTCTACCAACACTATGCCTCGAGTTTGTCACATGCTAGGTCTATTTATTAAACCTCTTTAAGTTCCAAAACAAGATAATATTTCTGTTTAATAGTAGTGTAGCTAAAACATTTTCATCTACGTAGTATATGTGTCGGTACACTATAGTGGTATTTGTAGTATAGAAAAGTTAAAATACCTTTTGACATTCCACTACGGGCCATTTTATATAAATGTATAATATTTCTTAAATTAATATCGGAGTTCAATAATTCCTCAAGTATACCAAATAACAAGCAGTTTTAAATACAGGTAGGCTTGGTTACGCTTAAAATGGTGTTATATTAGGCTCTAAAAAACCATTACTGTAAGATTACTTTATGTGATTGTCAACGGTGGTATCTGCTCTTGGCAGGAGCTGAGGAGCATTTTTGGGGTATTAGTATAACATACTATCTTATGTAACATCACTTTATGTCAAGAAACTTGCTGAAGCTTTCTAATGGGGGTGAACTGTGAAAGAAGTGAAGGACATATTATATTTCCAATATTAAGATACTATTCTATAAATTATTCCTAATGGTTGATAGACGTAACTGTGTGCCATGATGGCGGGTGCTCTGTGGAAGAAGTGAAGAACATATTGGGGTCCCAGCACGAGGCCTGCCATATAGCCAGGACTCGTATAGAATGGAATCCAGTGTGTGGAGAAGACAACACCACTTATCCGAATCCTTTCGTGATGCTTTGTTACAATCCCCGTAAGTTTGCAACGCCATATTTATTATTTTAATCTATCCTACACATTCACTCTTTTGTATATTTTTATACAAAAAATATATCTTGGAACATTTCACAATTTTTTTTTAACCAAAGTATTATGCAACCATTTTTTTTTCTCCAAAATTAATGTATACATTTTTGTTTAAACCTTGATCTTCAATTTCACTTACAGTGGAGTCTAAGCCAACATGTACAATTTTTTTTTTTAGCTCAAGGTTAAAATATGACACAAATCATTTAATACATATCTCAATGATGACAGAACTCTATTGTCAAGTTACGATAATAATAAAAATTAAAATATAACTAATAGCTTTGGGATTAATAAAATATTGTTTACAATTTTTTTTTTCAAACCATCTTTATATTCAATTACACGCACTTATATCATTATTCACATTCATATTTTCAACTATTTTATATTTTAAATATAAATTGATCCAAAATAGCTCTAGCTTTTCTGGTGATTAAAGACGATTTATTTTGTGTATTTTTTTGGGGTATAAATTGACTTCATATATTTGATATCCCGTTTAATTTTGATATTTTAGTTAAATGTGTATTTTTCACAGTTACAGAATACCTTTAATAACTTTATTATTTGTAAATTGTTAAAATTAATCATATTTTGAGCTTAGAAGTGAATAGAAATCAGTCAAGTAGATAATATTGCCATATCACATTTACCACAATGAAACCTAAGGGTGTTCAATATGCACCGGGGGGGGGGGAGGAGGGGGGGGGGCGGGTGCACAAACAGGTTGGTAATTACAAATGATGAAAACAAGAGAAAGTTGGAGATAATGCAATTTAATGATATAATATACAAGACCAAAGGACATATAAACATATAGCACTAAATCTCAGCAAGTACTTTGTCATATATAACTTACTATGATAAGTGGCAGCATTGCCTAAGTCTAGGCCAACTGGGGGCGAGAAACGCCCAAATAACAACGCAGACTACAAAGCTACGTAATAAACACTACTATAAACTAGGTAAGTTGGCCGCGTAGGCAAGGTTAGTTCGTACATCAGGCAAGTTCTAGTTCTGTTATAATAGAGAGCCCTGCACAACAGCTACAACCTTTACACAGGGTAAAAACAACGTACTTGAATATACAACACATACGGGATAGTCCTGGAAGGGACGCATCCCACTGGCTGAGCACCTGAAGGGTGACCAGTACAACCTTACTTAAATAGAGAAACTAATGACTGCCGCAACCGTGCCCGAGGGCAAAGGCGGCTCACGTCCAGTGTACTCTTAAAGAGAGTTACAAAATTAAATCTAAGAATCAACCACGGGCCAATCATGGATAGAACATGCGACCCATTGGTTAACTACCCAACTCAAATATAGGCCATGACTTGTAAACCCAATTAGGCCTGAATCTGCGGCCTCCATATAACAAGAACTATCGCCTGCCCTGGCAAGCTACCATAATAAGGCACCTATGGTCACATAGTACGTGCCGTGGGATTAACATCCCAACGTGAGCCTGGCCATTAAGGACCAGTCTCTGGGGCGCGAGAGGCGCGCTACACCGCAAGTGTATAAGTACCTTGCTTTCCTAATAAGGGAGAGTCTACTCTCAGCCTATCCTATATAACTAGTCATACAATGATATCATAACCGCGTCTCAGAATAGACACGTTATATTCCTCATCTCTATCTCTAATGATTAATTATACTAACTATCCTGCGAGGACATAGACTAAACCTAACAGTTGAGTTTTAAACTTGGAGTTTACTCGAGAGATCAAGCCCTTGAATTAGGTTGTTCCTGCGACTTCCTTCTGTCCAAGGGACCCATTTCCCTTGACCACAGGTCCGATGTAGATTATGTAGATTACGTAGACCAGATGTAACCGCGTGGCCTGTTAGCGTGGTGGAGGTTTCCCAATCGTCTCCTGACGTGTTCTGCCATTCTTCAAGCAAGCAGGCGAATATATAGTTGGCAGAGCCCACGTGGTGAATTGGTGCGTAGGAGGGGAAGGGGGATCTTCCCGGAGCTTCTAGGAGGCTAAGGGGGATCTTCCCGAAGATTCTAGACGGTCGAGGCACGCTGGTCGTAGGCCACCATGAAGCAGTCAGTCGGTTTGAAATCGTGGTCGAAAGCGGAGCTCTCCTCGCTTTCTTTCTGTGTTGTTTTAATAGCTGGGGCCCCGAACTCTGAGGTTGACTCGGCGCAATAGGTATGTAAACAGAGACATATATTATGGGCGAGGCATTTAACATTAGTTTGTTATTGTTACTTTTGATAATATGCAGGCACTAACAGAATATACGTTCTTTTTCATTCGCTACTTTTGAACGGGGCTAAAGCAGTTTAGCCCGTTACACTTTGAGCCTATTATATGTGGCATGCGCATTGGGTGGGGGGCTCTGCAAACTGGAGCGCTAGAGTGGGTGTGGCTCAGAGTGGGCTGACACGACGTGAGAGATCATGATTAACTGGCCGGACTTGAAAGAGTCAACACCTCTCTGCGAATGGCTAGTCTAGAGGGGGAGTCGTTGAACAATGTGCACGCTCACGAGTCGAAAGAAGCCTCTTGTGTGTTGTATATTCTATAAATAAATTATACAAGTATCTTTCCATCCACGGCTTGATTATTACTTCTAATTAAGATCCTCAGACAAAAGGAGCCCGAGCATAAAGAAAGAACGCGTGATAATTTGAAAACCCATCAGTCAAATCCAAGCATGCAAGACGTCAACAATTCCGTCCAGAAGTGGAAATGTGACCCATTAGATGACGACTCGACAATCCGGAGAGCAGCGCGAGGCAATATCGCTATCACCAGCCAGATCAACACGATACAGACCAGAACCACGGAGCAGATTGGAGCACGTTAGGTGTTCCCCATATCCAGCCCAGGGCCAGCAAACATTCAACAAGCATCCCTACTCGGCAAAAACGGAAGGTCTGGGGTTCGCCACGGACAAGCGACCCCGAGAATGGATCAACAACAAGCACGATCTACAGAATCTACCAGTCAACAACACCACTAACAGCTAAGTACAGTCATCAACTTCCAGAAAACCCATTCTCCAAATGTTTAATCCAGTGTTACACATTCAATGGGGAGGGTGGTAGATGGGCAACACCATCTCAATCAGGGTTCGCCAATAATAAATATAAAGAGTAATTTTTCCTTTTTTTAAGGTCAGATGAGTTTAATGGGAATCAAAATGAATAAACTATAGGTCCTAGGGGCCAGTTAGACTAAACAACCTCTTTGAAATAAAACGGCTAAACGTTGGTCTAATAGGTAAGAGACATCTTAAAAACAATTGATTTGGTGACGTATGAGAAAAAATGTTATACATATGAGTCGGGTCCCTTCTAACATTCACACGACTAATCACCAAGGTTTAGCCTTACTATAAACAATTTAAGCGGTACCAAATGTAGGTACTATTTACTCTTAGAGAGCAAGAGCCGGCGTAGGGTTAAAAGGGAAAAAGAGGGTAAGGGTCGAAAATCGTAGAGTGAATAGGGACGCGTAGATGAGAAGAATCCGAATCAGGGAAATTATTGCAAAATCCCATAGGAATAGTAGACTATACTCTTGCCCAATAGTTAATTCTACTCGCCGTCATCCTGGATTTGGATCCAAACAGGTTGTTGAAAGATAATTCGTGGAGAAACCCCGTTAGATACGGTGGATGGGTTACGCAGCCAACTCTCCTTATATTAGACAGGGAAAGAGACTTAAACGCCTCGATAGTAAAAACAACCTTAATTTCTCTGCTATCAGACGAAGTTCCAAAGTAGAACGGAGGTTACGTACCCTAAAGAAAGACCTAACTGACAAGACAGAGCTTACCCCAAGTCAAATAAAGAAAAATTTTAAACTACCTTGTTACATCTTTCGTCGAGACTAAAAGGGCGACCATAGACGATACTAAGTTAATATAAGGGAAAGAGACGGGTTTAAAACTATGCGAAACAACTCAAAGCTAAGGTAAAGTCACTTAGGGGGCACCAAAAGGAGCCCACGCGGTTCTAGTAACGAAGAGGAGCTATCCAGCCGACTAGCAGAGGGCTTGGGGGTGTCAAGAGATCCTACGACTGAAATAAAAAAAAACGAATAACAAATCACCTATAACTGATCCCATCCAAATGGAATTGCATGATGTTGTTAAATCCAGACTTTTTTACGGTCTTGGTATAGTGAGAAAAATGGGGAGGAGTCAGACCCAGTGGATTGTTTAGAAAGGGTAAACGAACTTAAAGCCACTTACCATTTAACCGATAAGGAGTTATTGCAAGCGCTTCCCGAAATTTTTCAAGGAAGTAGATTACGGTGGTTGAGAAACAATCAACATAACTGGCGCGATTGGGGCAATTCCAAAAATTATTCAAAAATTAATTTTTTTAAATAACTACCCCAAAAGTTAATAGAAGAGGAGATTCGGGAAGGATGCAAAAACCCACGGAATCCGTACAGGATATGTAATGAATTGCAAACTCTAATTGAAGGCATGGGGGGTTCACGTAGGAACAGGAGCTGAAAGTATTTTTCGCAACCAAGGCCCGGTAATAAAATAAGTTTAACTAGAACCCAGATACAGTCCGTCCCTCATTTTGTGAAAGAAGCCCCAAGTTTCGAATGAGCCAAAAGAAATAAAAAATTAAAAATAGAAAAATTTTGGAAGAATATAAACTTAGAAGGAACCCAGTGTTGGCGGACGGCGTAACCAGGAAAACCGGCAATACCAAGAGGAGCCCGCGTTTGCACGAAGGGTCGAGAGGGAAAAAATTACCATAAACCCAACAGTCAAGAGCGATAGAGAAGGTAATATCTCCTCCCTAAAAACACAAAGTGCTTCGATTTTTTTTTCGACGACGCATTTGGTCCATGACTGCCCTAATAGAAACCCAAGGGGAAGGAGCAAGGAAAAGGGAATTTTTTTAAGTAGGCGTGGGTCCGAACAACCGATCCACGCCCCTGAATCCACTCGTGAATCACAACCACGAGGGCGCGCTAAAGGGAGGAAATAAATATTGGCAAAAAAAAATCAATCGCTCTTTTGGACACTGGCTAGTTAGCAATATCAGTCTATAGAGTTATATGAAAGTCTAGAAAAAACAAAAATAAAAGGGCTTACACCATGTGACGTACAATGCGTCTTAGGGACACTAGAACCTTAAAAGTAAAAAAAAGGGCAAGGATAAATATCAAAATAGGCAGGTGGGCGTGGCCTTATTTGGTTTCTGATTGTGGAATCCTTGATGACACCGGTTATATTAGGACACGGATTCATGCGTGACCAGGGATGAAAAATTTATTTTTCCCAATAATTAAAAGGTGTGTTTTGAATTCAATAACCAGCTAGAGTTTAAATTAAACCCATACCTGAACGGAGGGAATTTGTTTCCGTGAAAACAAGTAACAAAAAAAAGGGTTGCCCTATTTTCTTATTACCAAATTCCCCGTGTTTTCCGGTTTTCCCGAGAAAATTTTTCCGGACACCTAATAGATGTTATAAATAAATTTTAGAGGCATTTAATTTAGTTTTTAAGAAAATTTTAGAAAAGAAGAGTGGAATTTGTCATTGGAAGCATGTTTTTTGTGCAAGAGAAACACATGTTTTAAAAAATTATTTTGGGAAAAAGATGAGAAATGAATGACATTTTCTAGAAGGAAAA
>JBCFYV010000012.1:54301502-54329782 GCA_039000515.1 Timema cristinae
AGCGTGTAGGTAGGTATCTATCTATATATACAAGTGTTCGACATACAGGAGCTAAGTGGACCAAGTGGCCGACATGGGAAGGAACAAATGAAATCATTTCTCAAAGTAATGTATGAATCCAGTTAAGATTGAGACACACTGAAACACACGTCAATGTATGATAGTAAAATAGTGCATACGAGGGGTGGATAGTTTCCAATGATCCCTTCGAGTGGTTTCTCTTATCAAATGATCTAGGGTTAACTTTAGAGATATTTATTTCGTATTTTAAGAAAACTTTTGATATATTATAATCTTTTTATTTCTAATCAACATCTCTGGCAACATTATATTTATTTGGTAATAAAATATGTATCTGGTGACTGTGACTATAAGTACAGTGAAATTACTGCTCATAGGTATCTCATTTGGTACTGGTAACTGTGAGATATTTATAATTGCTGTTATAGTGAATTTCCAAAGGGAGGTTACTATCTTAAAACGCACTTGTTATCTTAAGTTCCCACGAACAAAAAATATATTCTAGATTAATAAAATTAAGAGTTTGTATGTAATGAGCATTGCATATAACTACCGCACGCAGAGGGCTAACATTTTAAAACTAGTAGCCCCTTTATCCAAACATGTGAAGCTAAGTCCGGAATTTTTAAATTTTAAATAATGTTTCAATTTATTAAAACCTGGGTTGAAATAAATAAAAAGAAGAGTTTTTATCCGTTTGCTTGAAGCATAGATAAGCGTTGCCCATAGTACTACTTCTAGTCATGTAATAAACATAAGTTTAACATAAGTATTATAGTTTTCTAAAAAAAAAAATTAAATGCAATTGAATTACCTATTTATGGATCTTAAAATTAGTTGTTCCAACAAACTTTCATAATTTTAATTTTATTAAGCTTTCTATAAGTTTTGAAAAATTAAATCAAAATTCATTAAGTTAATGTTCTAACAAACTTGATAATGATTTTACCTCAGGGTTAAAAATGATATATTTCACCACTAATGCCTGAATAGATTCGGATAACTGTGGAATCATATGTGTTAGATTAAATAGAGTTGTAAATTACTTAGCAATAAAAATAGTCGTTAATATAAATAGACTGACGAATCCTTTATTTAAAGCGTCTAATTGGCGTTGTTGTTTACTTTTATTGGTATTATAAAAATATATTATAGGATTCTGGTAGGAAGGAGTTTTAATAAAGTATAAACATTATTTTTAGGGTCAGAAAAGATAGATTTTCACTTTATTGGTATAATTATTTATATACCACAGGGTTTAAATTAAATGTATTACCTCCTCGTTCGATGGAGTCGATTGTATTTTAACACTGTACCATTGTTGGTTAAATTCAAACTATCACATGGAAGTGTTACTTGGAATCCCATTACCTTAACTGACTCTCAGGTTGGAAAATGTTCAATGTAAATTTAATGGCTGTCAAGAAAAGTAGCCTTCCTTTCTAAATCGGAATATTTATAATTATGAAGCTTACCGTTCAGGGTAAGAACGTTCCTACAAGTAAGAGCCTCCAAGTTGGCGTACGTGTGATAGTCGGTGCCACATACAGGTTGGTATAAAGGCGAGTAGGGGCAAATTGAGTCTTTGGAGTGACAGGGACCACTGTGGTGGATATCCAACCCTGAAAAACATTCCAGCACTGGGGTTGGAAACTATGCCATTAATAAATTGATATATCTCTACCCAACAATCAACATATTTTAATCAAACAAATGTTAACAAAATAAAATATAGAATTATAGATAAGCCATAAATTAAAAACTTATTTAGATATAAACTCTGGTTGCTAGATTATTTAATTAAATCATTTAAAGCCAAACATAATATTTTAGATTAAAATGGGATCCCCCAAATTAGCTAAACCAAATTGTGTTAGTGATGTTCCATAAAACATCAATAATCCACTCTGATTTTTATTAATTATAACCATTGTTTGATAATTTCATTCCAAAAGGATTAATAGGGGGCAATATTCAGGTAACAAAAGTATACTTATGCCCAACAAATACGGATGCTGCTATTGTACCAAATTCATTAGAAAAACGTGTGCTAAAATAATGATGGTAACTTTCACGAAACAACCAGAGAAGTAGCTACTAGAAAATATACTAAGAGTATTTACACGGCCATGGTTTCCATCTTTGTTTGGGTATTGTTTTTTCCTTGATGTATTTAACGTGCACTTTCTGAACCGACTGATTATATCAGCACACGACATAGAAACTAATTTATATCTAGAACAGACACAGCATCCAGCCCCCAGGCCGTCAATTCATCACTGCGAAAGAGGAAACCCACATTTCACCAATGATAAATTTATCAGACATTCCAGGAATCGAACCCGTGACTCTAGCTCAGAAGACAAACATATAACCGACTGAGCTAAGGTGTTGGACGTTTTTGGTAGGTACCAAAAAAATAAAAACATTTTCATAGAATGGTATTTGTATGAATAAACTAAAAATTTTAATTATATTTTGAGACAATCCTACATATAATTTGAATGAATATATCTATCAAATACATTTAATTTAAAACACTTCCCTCATACTTATTTTCTAAACAAGGACATTTCCCTTTGTTTTTGTTTTGAATACAAGGAAACCACCGTTGCAAAATGTTAATGTTAGACTACTAACGTATCTTCTGCGCATGCATCCGTATTTAAACACTATCTGAAACTAGAACCCATGCTAATACCAAATCACGAATACGTTTTAATACTATTTACTTCTTCACGCGGTAGACGTGTAAATAATCAGTACTGAAATAAATAAGAAAATATTTCCGGGGTCATATTAAGAGAGCATTAAACATTTAAACTCATCCGGTGAAGCTCAGTGAGTAAAATAATGTATTTATGTTATGTGTTTGATCAATAATGGAGAACAGTAATAATATTCGGGTATCTAATATGTATTTGAGGACAACGTTAACACTAGTCCACAAACAATTTACCCAGACACTCAACCTCCAGTTTAAAATGGTTGCGCTCCTTTTGGCAGCTTGAGTCCTTCAACACTAGGATCGCTGTGGTAAACCCTATCATCACCAGCACTGACTAGCGAGGCCCAGTGTTGAAGGACTCAAGCTGGCAAAAGGAGCGCAGTGAAACTCCTGTAAGGTTTAGAGTCTGTTTCTTACTTGTCTGTGCACTAGACTTAGCTCAGTCGTGTGAAATGTAATTAATACTAGTCTAAAGGTACACTCCATCCTACCTTTATGTATTATACTATGAACCTATCTTATAAGCTTTACCATGGTGGAATAATGCAAGGTAACCCTTACTCTTTACAGCGTAAATGAAGGGTACATATTCCAATTGAGTCTCAGTAAGCTAACAAAGACTTAATATATATTATGGTATTAGCAAAAATACCAGTAATCTAGAACTAAAAAAATAATTTGAGTGTTCTTATGAAATGTTGTATACTGACGAATGTTGGGCTTTAGGTAGTTGAGACAGCGAACGTAGACCATGTTAGGGTAGGTCTTGCCATCAGAACCACACACAGGTCCCGAAAACAACGTGACGTTGTTGTACGTCTCGCAGTTTCCGTACAGGAACGACAGTTCTTGTTGGCCAATTGACAACACCAACTCTGGGAAATAGGGTGGATATAATAATTAAACATTATATAATTTAAATTAAATGTTCATCAATATAATAAAATATTACATTAATACATGATACTCCATTACATCATGCGTCACATCTAGTAGGTCAATGTGAAGATAGTGTGTTACGTTGGTTTGGGCATGTTGAGATGATGAGTGTGGATCGAGTGACGAAACAAATTTATGAAGGTAGAGTTTGCGGATCAAAAGGAAGAAAGTGGTGGGCCGTGTAAGACGTGGCTAAATGTTGTAGATGAATGTGTGAAAAATATAAAGCGTTTTAATAATAAAAGAGCATGTTTAACTCGGTGTATGGACGTTGTTGAAGAGAAGGGAGTATTTATGGAGAAAGTTAGTGAGGATGGATAAAGAATGGAGGGTATGTTTTGGAGCTATATTCCGTATTTGACCTACTCCTTAAGGGAACGGGGTAATAGATAGGTAAGCAGGTAGGTAGGTGGGTGGGTAAGTATGTAATGTAATGTAATGTATTGTAATGTATTATAATGTATTGTAATGTATTGTAATGTAATGTAATGTAATGTAATGTATGTATAAAATAAAACTAATAGTAAATAAAATGTTATTAATGTTGACAACAATAAAATATGTTTGTATTTTCTAGAAGGTTCTTTCTACAAAAATCCTATTATAGCTAAATTTGTATTTATCTCGCTCTTAGAGATATTAAAATTAGCCCAAGGACAAACACTACAAACATAGCCAAGACCATTGTTTGGTCATTGATTTGAAATGAAATAACTAAACTTCTCAATAGTTTATATTTACCTATATATGGACCTGTGTGGTCCAAGGCATTATACTCGCGCTGTACTTGAGTGCTGTTGATGGGAAGGTCTTGCTTCGAATTACCTTTGGATTTACTGGGGGTAGATTTTTCCACGTGCTATTTATCGCAATCGCATTCTACTCTTTCCATTATAACACCAATACAACCCCTCTTAACTATCTAACCCTTATCGTACTCAAAACATGAATAACCTAAAAGTAGATATGTGCTAATAAAATAACATTTGTAAATGATCGGTTGGATACGTATCAAGACTTGAGACTGTGTTTATATTATTATTATTATTATTATATATATTATTATTTATTATTATTATTAGCACCACGTCTTACTACCCGTTCGGGTTATACGCACTTACGCTAATGTGTAATGGTAGGGTGATTGCGAGATGAAATGGAGGACCTACAGTTTAACGTGGGATCCGAACCACGGTGGAGGCTTGGCATTCCATGAGCCTGTGTTGAGCGATAAGTATATTGGAGCGATTCAACCTCTTCATCCTATGACTTCAGACTATATATTTTAATATTCTGAAAGACAGTGATTACACTATTCCCCCTCATCATCATGTAACTTTAAGATTAACACTTTTAGCCGCGCTGATAGTCAGTACTGATTATATTTACAGAACTCACGATGCTTTTATTTCTTGCTAGAGCATCTTAACAGCCTCTCGGGTTTTAAAAATATAATAATTACGTTAGTGGTGTAGAAATTGGGAAGGTAGAGTTCTAGAGAAACTGTGCCCACATTTCCAAGGAGGGATATTGGGAATCCATTTAGAAAAAAACTTGATTACTACACCCTGTCAGGATTCTAGCCACGACCTTTCCGTCATCGGCAGTCTAGTCAAACACGAGAGTGACGCGCGTATCATACATACCATTTGATAAACTATCTCTCTAGGTTTTATAGTCAAGATATGGCCCACTCGTCATAGGAGTGGTGGTAACTGACTGCTAGAAAAATTTACAAGATCTATTCTAATGTGGCAGTTCTCCAAACCATGTGGTCTGCAAGACCATTTTGGTGATTTTCAGTCACTTTTGGCAGTCAAAACTTTCACAATAAACTATTGTTTTAATAAAATCGTGTTTCTCTTTAACCGAATTTTACATCTTCTGCTAGCTGTGAGCTTCCACCATTCCTACGGCGAATGGACTCTAGTATAAGACACCTGCTGTCAGTAACCTACTTGCCTGGATAAAAACTATCAGTTGCAAATTTGTTTACCTAATAAAAGCCTCGTGGCACAAAAGTGTTTCTAAATATTTCCTTTGCAAATTGTTATTTATATCCAGAAGGAATATCTTCCCACTCTCTTCTTTAATTATGTTCTTCTCGATGACCCGGATGGTGAAGTCTGTCTCACACATGTGATGAGGTATATGATATGTGTGTCCATGTTGAAATGCGCTCAGCAGGAATGCAATAACAGGTTGTTACTATTGCATAACCTTTAAACGGATACTGGATTTGATGATGAACACTACCTCCTTCAGTGGTCGAATGGTCTAAGGCAGGGGTCTTTAACCCACGGCCCGCGGGCCACTTGCAGTCTGTGGTAACATTTTTTTGCTGCCCGCTAACTCATGAAAAATATAAAACTATTTCAAGAGAAAAAAATTACAAATATATATATATATATATATTTTACATGATCAACTATTAAAATATGTAGTCTTACGTATTTTATTTACATAGTTTACGTTATTTTATAAACAATTTTTGCTCTGAGAAAAGTATTACATTTTAATAAGAATGTGCCGCGCTTGTCGTGTTGAGCTCAACTGCTGAGGACGAGGAGATCGAGGTTCGAATCTCGGTCGGGTGAACGGGGGGTGGTTTTCCTAAATGGTTTTCCACTCTCCCTCCATGCAAATGCGGGTTCACTTCCTCTAATTTAACCTTCCCAATTCCTAATCCATTAGCGTAATTAGTACTTAAAGCGTATAACCCGAGTGGGTGGTGAGACGCGGTGCTAAATATAATAATAAAAATGTACTTTGAAATGTTAAACGATAACTGTAGTAGACCAGACAAATCGTGCTATCTATCTCCTATCTGTGAAACAATAGAGAACAAACTTCACAAGAAATCCTAATCCCCAGTATGAGTAGTGTATAAAAATGATCGAATACGAATAGTTTCGGTACAGTTTTGTGGCCCGCGAGCCAACAAGAGGCAGACACTTTATCCCTTGGACACATGGACAAGTAAGGGTTGAAGACCCCTGGTCACAGACAAGTAAGAACCAGGATCTCAACCTTACGGGGGTTTCGCTGCGCTCCTTTTGCCAGCTTGAGTCCTTAGACACTGGGCCTCGCTAGTGTCACCGGTGGGTGATGATAGGACTCAACCTGCCAAGAGAAGAGCAACCATTTTAACCTGGAGGTTGAGTGTCTGGTATATTATTTGTCTGTACCCCTGGTCTAGACACTCTTTTCCTAAATGTCTTTCCATTCTCGCTCTATGAAAATACGCGTACACTTCCTCCAAATCCAATCTTCCTCAATCCCAATATATATACAGGGTAGGGCCGAAACAGTTAGATGATCAGTAACTTCAAAATTAACACTTTATTTGAAAAATAAATATTCACTAGCTCGATAAAAGCAAACTAAATACTACTCTTTTACATTTTTACACTTGTTAAAATGACGCAATAAACTAGAAATATTTAGGAGTAACAGAAAATCTAATAGTAACTGCTAGTATTTGAAAAAAAAATCAAATAATATTTATCAAAATCGAGTATGAATGACTAAACAACATAATAACTAGAATTATTAGGTAGGGATATATAAAACATTTACTAAAATCTATCAGAATTGAGATAATGAACAATAAATACAATAATAACTTTCAGTATTGAGTAGGAATAAATATTAAATCTAATCAAAACCAAGATTAATGGGGAGAAATAAAATATAGTAATTTTTTTTAATGTTATTTTATTTTAATAAGTGAACGGTAAATCTAATGGAGTTTAGCAATAACAAGAAATAACTAACATTAATTTTAATAGCAATCAGCCCCTGCTTCGTTGGCCGCATGGTCTAAGACGTCACTTTAGTGTTATACTAGACTGCCGATGACAGGGAGATCGGGCTTAGAATCCCAGTCGGATGTATTGAGAGCAGGTTTTACAAAATAGTTGTTCACTCTCCCTCCACGCAACTGAAGGTACACTTTATCTAAATGGAACCTTTTTCTTCCTTAAATCATTAGCGTAATTAGTACATAGGTATATGCGTATTAACTGAACTGGTAGTAAGATATGTTTGTTTTTTTAAATCAACTAATTGTCCAAGTATATCTCTCATGTCTCACCCAATCGTCCGAGCAACAACAAAAGCCACCTAGCCTCCATCCCCAGAGCAGCAGTATGAGACAGTCTTTAACTACAGCTGTCTGTGTTGATTGAGTCGTGCTACAGACTATGTGCTGTCGTTCCTGGAGTTGATGCCGCGGAAGATCCAAGGGTTGTTTGTTTATTGCGCAGTTCATCACACACATACACACACATACGATCATGTACACATGTACGGTCTGATTTTAATAGGTAGCACGTTATTTGAAAACTGTAGACTAATGTTGCCACTACGGCGTAATTTAAAATATTAAAATTCTATTTATATCCTGAGTCCACTTAATTAATAATCTAAAGAGAAATTATAAAGTAATACATAAGTAGATAATAGTGGAAGCTTTTGATAAATTTTTAATTATTATATCAAATAAAACATTTTTCTTCAATGCCAAATTTTAATTATTTTGTAAATTATACTGAATAATGGTGGTCGAAAGTGGGCTTCTTATAAAAATCAAGATTTCGTATTAAACTAACTTACGTTGAAAAGATCGTTCTCAGTGTGGGTAATGGGAAGGAAATGGATGTGATACCACCAGTTTGTGACACCATCGGAGTAGTATGTGCATTTAAGGTGCTATAAAATGTTAGTGTTTTTGTAGCCATTATATTAAAACATTATTTTGATAAAAAAAAAGTAATCAAATATTTCTCCAGTAGAAACATAAAGAATAATTTTCTTCACATGCTGATATCAACAGTTCTTGAATATCTGATAAGAGTATCCTGGAATTTTGTCAAAACTTTTTAGTTTCAATTAAAAAGTTTGTCATCTAGTGCTGCTATGTTCAAATATCAAGCAAAATCACATTAATTGGTTTGGATTTATTTACTATGCCAATTTACTACCTTATAAATTATAATATTAAAATAGTGAAACAAAGTAAATTGCATACATACGGAGTTCCCATCGCACCTCTCCATTTTAGTCTCTTAAAACCTCAGTGGCCTTCCCGAGAAACGAATCATGGGAGGTGGTGGGTGATATATGGTCCTTAGGGAAGGGTTAACTGACAGGAATCTAGACCGACCCGGTTTATTTTCAAAAGTACCTATCTAAAACACTGCACTAAATCTGATTCTGTTTTATTTTGTGTTGCCAAAAAAATAATGTTCAATACACACTACAGACTGGGGAAGAATCCTTGAAGATCATCTTTTTATAAATATCTTGGTTTCTTTTTAGCAGGACTGTAAATCCATCCTTGTACCCCTGTCTAGCAAATATTAGTTTGGTTTGAGAGCATGAGATCGAAATATTCAACAAGCGGTAAGTCAGCCTTTTAAATTTGGATAATTTAATAATTAGTAAAATGTTACGTTCCATGGCGGATCTTAACTAGTATTATTTATTAGAGCAGTTGTTCTCAAATAAGATACTCATTGGTTCTCTATCTATCCTAATATTATAAAGAGGAAAGATTTGATTTTTTGTTTTTTTGTTTGTAATGGATAAACTCAAAAACTACTGGACCGATTTTAAATATTCTTTCACCAATATAAAGCTACAGTATCAGCAAGTAACAAAGGCTATATTTTATTTTGAAAATTTAATTTATTCCTCATAAAAATGTCGATAGTATATTATATAGTCGTTGGAAAAAGAAAGTTGTTGAAGGAAAGTGGGGTTGGTGAAGGGGCGGGTGGTAGGGATGAGGAAAGAGGAATAAGATGAAGATAGGTGGGTGGATAAAAAGAGGGAGGGGGCTATACAGTGATGGTAGGACTGTATTTTCAAAAAAAAAGTAAAAAAGTTTTGTTTTATATTGACATAATGGATGATTTGAAGCTTTGTTTTACTGGATTCTTACAATATTTTCTTACGGTGAAGGGGGCTAGTAGGAAAAAAATGATGAGATTTATATTAAACTCCATAAATATTGTTAAAAAATATTCTTATTTTAGTTAATGATGATTAATATTTTATAGTAAAACGTTAGTCACAAATTTTATTTTTATTTTAAGTTCATCCTTTAATAAGGGTTTCTTTAACTCATAAGGTCTGGACATTGCGAAATTCCACATCGAAGGGTGGAGGTGCCACACTATAAGGCATGTAAAAGGGTTGATAAATCTTAGGCTGGATAATTGAAAATAATGGGGGCTCTAATTGGGTGTCAAGAACTATTAACAATAATAAGATTGAAGATAGTTCAAACTATCGATGTTTCTCATTCAGGGGCGGCCACAAGGTAAATTTTACGCCAGGGAGGGATTTCTTTTTGGCACCTCCTTATATAAAACGGGGGATAATAGTAAAGTATGAAAATAATCCCCAAAATTAACAACTCTTAACCTAACGTAACCTGGGCATGATAGGGAAAAAAAGCATATTAGGGTCATTCCAAGTAGCTTCTAAGGGAAGCCCATTTTTTAAGATATTGTTGATGGAAGAGCACTTCAAATAGCTCTTTTAGGGGTACCAAGTTTTCAAAAAATTTCCAAAGGAGGACTACTTCAAATACCTCTCTAGAAGCATCCAAATTCCAAATACCAAAATATTTCAGGAGAGCACTATTCTAAATAGCTGTTAAAAGAGTATGATTTTCAAAAATTTCCAAACGAGGACTATTTCAAATAGCTTCTAGGATCATCCCATTTTCTAACATTAACTGAGGGAGAGGAGGGTAGAAAGTCCAGAAAAAACTTGTTTATTCTTGACCCCCCTCCCCCTCTCACACAAATAAAGTTCCACCACTATTGTATAAAATAACAGTTCTTAATTCTTTGGGATTAGTAGTAAGTTTAACATCGTGTCAGAAACTTATGATTTTGAAAACATTTTCCCCCAAAAAGCAAAAATTAAATTTTCTTTATGCCCATGAAAAACCTAGCAGTCACAATCCTAATGTAACCTAGTTGTGACATGAAAATAATGGTTATCATACAGTATTACATACATTTCACTGCGCGATTGTACGGAAATGGCTAGGATTACAAAGAAAACTATTAGAACGTGTTTTGTAGACAATGTTCGCCTCTTTAATTATTGATATAATGAACAATTTAATAAATAATAGCAAAATAAATTTTAAGGCACCATTATTTTAGGGTGGCGGATGTAAAATAACTTTTTAATAGTGTCACTATTCTCCACTTTATTCAACATAGAAAACTATACCACTATGTCAAATGTCATGTTAGTATCAAAAAGTGGATTAATGTTATGCTTAGCAACTCCATTATTACACCCAATT
Organism: Timema cristinae; assembly: GCA_039000515.1. Taxonomy (NCBI): domain Eukaryota; kingdom Metazoa; phylum Arthropoda; class Insecta; order Phasmatodea; family Timematidae; genus Timema; species Timema cristinae. The sequence continues at coordinate 54,312,524 of JBCFYV010000012.1, forward strand.
ACGTTAGGTTTGTAGCTGTGAGGCTTGGGAATTATTTTAATATCATTCCCAAGTATGTTAGGTTATGTTGGTGCGCTGTTTGGCGCCCCCTTCGAGCTCACACCCCGGGCAGTCGCCGGTTCGCCCAGCCCTTTAGCCACCCTGCTCTCATCAGCTGCCAATAAATAGTTGATTTTTTTCCCTACAAATTTCATCATTATAGTTTTTAATTTCTCGTCTAAATAGAAAGTATTGTAATGGTGAGAATTTCAATCTCGATACTATGATGAATCTTTACATTTTATGTGTCCCTGAAACCCAATTCTACAATTATTCTGATGGCTCTAACAATATTGCTTAAACTGGATATCTAAGGAGTCTTTGACCTTCCCAAATAGCACTGTAGAAGTACTTGGTTTTTGGGTAAAAGCTCGTTAAAGGCTATATTGCCTATGAGTGATTTTTAAAATTGTTATTATTTTGAAAATAGCTCTAATGATTTTGTTTATGTATATATTGGGAGTGTTTGTACAAATAACACTGAACACTCATTTTAGGAAGATATTCGTTTATGATTAGTTTAATAACTACGTTGTTTTTTTAATTTGAAATATTTTGAAAATAGATCTAAAGATTTGGTTCTAAATGGCAGTGACGTAGCTAAGATTATGAAGAATTAGAGACTGAAATGTTAGTTAAAGTCATCTTACCTATTATATCTTGCAACGGAGGAACGTCAGGGTAGATTTTGAAACTAAATATCACAAAACCTTCTATTGAACAGCTAAGAAAAATAAATACCAACGGCTTATAGACTGTTATATGTTTTAAAACAATTCCTAAAACTTACATAAATGCTTCTTAGACGGAGAAAATATTAGTTATTAACTTCCGTTCCTCTATTGAGACACTCCACACTTTGTATCAAATATGTTTTTTCTAATTATTGTCAATACTCCTTTCAATTCATACTCCTCGCCACCTCGGTTGGTTAATTAATCCCCTGAGTAAATTAGATTTATAATGTTTTATGCTTTCTCCCTCTCTTTTCCTAAGAACTTAAGTCAGTGGATAAGAGATTAGTTTAGATTTGGTTAGCTCTTTAATGTGAGATAAGTTTCGGGTAAGCCCTTGAATAGAAATGGTGTGTGATTTTTTTTTAATGTAACTATTCACTTACTATACAGGTTGAAGATTTTCAAAATTGATGAATGGAATAAAAAATAATTATGTATTATATTATATTATATAGGAAAAGGAGTCCAAGAGTACGTAACTAATACATTTTTAAAACTTAATTAATAAAACATACATGGTTATAACTATTGCTCTGTGCTGCTTTATATTACAGCACGAAACCTCAAAATAATCTTATATTAACAGATAAAATAATGTTTTTATTGAGATTTGTAAATGCGTACTCTTATACGTCCTATAAAAGTACGCATCAGGTATTCCAAGAGTACACACTAGCAGTTATAACATACGAACAGTCCCATCTCATTAGATTCCGAACATGCTTCATGGCACCATTCAGAACAGCTGCCACACTGCACCCAATCTTCTTCAAAAGATTCTCCACAGCCTCCACAAAAAGTTTCTTTATTCGTTTTGACATATTTGGTTAAGGATGCTTTCTTTGATGTAGATGGCTTCAAAAAATTAAATTTCTTTGCAGCGTTTAAAATTTTTATCTTATTTCTTTAATTTTTCCTCTCTTCTTTCTTCAATTTCTCCTTTTCTTTTTGTAGCAGACAATTTTTAAATGGTGTTGCTCACAAAACTTCTGAATTTTGATGTGCCCTGTGTCTTTTCTTTTCGTTTTGGATTTTAGAAAATAGATGGACTGACTCTATACCCTGCAATAACCTTTGATTGTGAGCAGAACTACTGTCATTTTCTTGAGAGTGGATATGTTTGGCGGATAACACACTATTTGAAGAATTTTCCAAAATATCTTCAGTCCGTTCCACAATATTTGTAGATGGTTGCACAGTGTTATAAGCTGGCTCTACAGTATTCTCAGCAAAATTGTCAGTTTCATTTGGTTCAATTTGGTAAGTTACCTCTGCTGGAGCGAAGTTTTTATCTGAAAAAATGTCCGGGTTATACGGGAAAATACCTGTTGATGAGAAAGCACGTACAGGTTTTTCTAATGTGGCAATTCTTGAGTAGGCTGCACGAAATGAACTCCTACTTGCATTGTGTGACTGCTTGAACTAGATGTGTAACTAACCATTTATCAACCTCTTGTGCGTAGGCTAATTTGAAAGGCCCAAAGAGACATTTATCAAGAGACTGAATCTTGTGACTTGAATGTGGCGGTAGTAAAGGCAGCGTAATGTTATTTTCCCTGCAAAATAAAACTGCAGGGAGGAAGCAATGAGAGGTGTGATTATCTAGGATCAGTAACACTGGATCTTTTTAGTGGGTTTTAAGTGGAAAATGAAAACTTTAGCCAATCAAAGAAAATTTCATAATTCATTTAGCCTGTTTCTGAAATAAGAGTCAAGGTTGAGTATGGTGCATCTTTAAATAGATAAGTATTCATTCGCTTGCGAGGAAAAATCGAAGCCGGCGGAACATAGAGCCCACTTGCACTCAAGACAACAAACAGTAGTGACTAGTTGACCCCTTTGCTCCTTTGCAGACCGGCTTCATTCCTTTGGTAGAAATGACCTTGAGAGATTTATCAGGAACCTTTGAAAATCTTAACTCGTCTATGTTTAAGATTCGGTCGGGTGGAAATTTTTATTGTCATAGCAGTTTTTTTAATTCCCCAAAAAAATCTCAACCTGAACTTTATTAACTCCCATCGCACGATCTAAACTGCACTGTTCTGGATTTCTAAGTGACAGGCCTTGATGTTTGCAGAATCCATCTACCCATTCTCGTTACAGTTGAACCTGCTACTGACTGTTTTAAATTCTGCCAACTCGAAAGTTAACTTCATCAGTTGTATTCTTATCAATCAATACCATCTGGAGTCCAGCTGCCGACAGTGTTATGCCAGTGCGTTTTCCATATCTGCAGTGAATGCATTTCGGAACCTTCCAAGTAAAGTATGAACTGTGCCCTTTAACAGATCATGCCAGTTTAATGAGAAACCTGAAATTTTAAAAGGCAATGTAACATTTTTAGTTGAGATGTTTTATATATTTTTCCTTCTAATTTAAATAAATTGAAATTTATTAAAGATAATGTAATTGAATAATATTGATTGCCATTGTATGCCTATTAACATCTTACAGTGGTAAGATTTTTATTTTTTTCGTTTACGAAGCGTGCATTAATTGGTCCCAAGATGATTCGCAACTTGTCCTTGGCTATGATCTCATTGTGTTTATTTATTAAGTTTTTCCTGAGTGAATATCGGTTTCTTTTCACTGGTTCGTTTGTATTTCTCCATGCTAAATATTATTTATCTGAAAGAAAGAAAAGTGTTACTAAATTAAAAGAAAGCACAGAGCATGTAAAATTATCATGTACGGTTTTTAATTTTTGTCACGCCTAGACCTTCAACAGCTGGATAGTCTTGCATTCTCCTACAATAATTTGAATTATAAGCGCTAGATAGCAGCCCTGTATGACAAAAGTTTGATACTTCACATAATTTTGTTTCATACAAATCCATTTATCTCTAAAATATAACTGGATGGACATCTGTGGCTGAAATTTTCGAGCTGTCAGCTTCATACCATTGTCTAAAAGAAAGGGAAATTTTAGGGTATCTCTTTCTCTCCTACACCCATATAAGGCAATAGGGCATGTTGACATCGTTCATTAATTTGATTTACTATATGAATAAGTCAATGTGTGATTAGTTAAATGAAATAAATATGTTAGTAAAAGCTTTGAAGAACATAACAAAGTTTGAAACTGGTTAGTTTTTCTTTGAATAAGTTGATGTAGCCTAATATATTTATGATTTTTGAAGGAAGCTCGCTTATAAGGCATTATCTCGTACCAGAATCTTATCCTATAATTGTGTTTAGGTAGGATAAAGACCTTCCAGAAGTAAATTTCTACTTCCGTTCAAATGGCCGTTTATCCTACAAAAATATTATAATATGATAGTATTCTGGAACGAAATAAAGCCTTACAGATTGAGATTATTACTAAAAACAGGGTTTAATAGATACCGTACTTCCTACAAGTCTATAACCTAAATTCTTATTTGAACGTAAGACTTCTACACAAAGTATGTCATTCAAACAAATGTAATACAGTTTTAAGCTAGCTTGTTTCAATCATTATAGTTATCAAACTTTCAACAAAATATGGTTTCTGAAAGTAATATACAATGTATGGATTAACTTTTTTTTTAATGGTAATATAATAATACATTCTACAAGCCTATAACCTAAGTGATAGTTTGAATGTATGGCAACTACACAAAGTTTGTCATCCAAACAAATGTAATCAAGTTTTAAGATGCCTTATTCATAATATTTATCGAACTTTCAATATAATATGGTTTATGAAACCTATATATAAGAACTCTCACAGCCGTACGGAATTTAGTTGACCGAAGTTAAAAATCTCAAACAACTTTATCGACAATCACAACCAATGTGTGCTAACCAAATCACTTCCCATGTTTGCCAAAAATCTTAATATGGTACTTTTAGACGCCTTAACCTTAATTATTTTATTTTAAATACAACCCTTATCTAATAAACTCCCTTTCATTAGTTGGATTTATAACGATAATCACAAACTTGTTTTCATATTATAAATCTTTATTAGCCTTTATCAAAAATGAGGTTTGAAAAACTTTGTTAAAACACACAGGCCTGAACATAAACTACAACTATCTAACCTAAACTTTCCTTTAGTTCCTGCTGTAATTATTTTATTCTAATTTTATGGTAGCTGTGATGTTTCTCACAGGAAAATATCGTTTTGTATTGTTGGCCCTCCTGAAGTCAGCCACGTCTTTCTGTTTATTTCATTCGCTGGCAGTTGACAGTATTCTATTAAACTTAATTAGAATTCGTGTTTTGTTTTCATATATATACTATACAAATGGTAGTTTGTATTTTACTTACCTTTATCTTAATATAGCTTTATCATGCTGAATTGTTCATTTAATTGTCATTCCACAATAAGTATTACAATCGTCTGCAAATTAAAATACTCTCATTAAAATAAAGTCTTTTTAAACCTTGTAACCACATGCAGTTGCTTTAATTAATAATCGTAAACAATACGAGTAATGTAAAGTGGAAACGTTACTTCACGGCTCTCCAATTGGTGACCCCCATATTAAATTATTTATGATAGTTTGTAATAGACAGGTGGGCGAAGCATGTTAAGCTGGACAGTACTCCTCACCAGGGGAGACTAGTCCATTGGAGATGCTTGAGCCTATCCCTTAATGATAATGACAGCGAAGCTAACCTTTACATCCCCATTCCTCAATCTAGTCTAGTTCCTATTGAGAAACTGGTCCCTTTCGACCACATGAAAACTAGAACCAGATAGTATTTTCGTTAGCCCTGAACAAAATAATCTATAGTTCTTTTATGCGTATATTATTATTATTAGCACCGCGTCTTACTACCCGTTCGGTTATACACACTTAGCTAATGTGTAATGGTAGGGTGATTGTGAGATGAAATGAAGGACCTACAGTTTAACGTGGAATCCGAACCACGGTGGCGGCCTGGCATTCCACACATTCACAAGATGTCTTGTCAGAGGTGTAGGAAGGGTTTGGAAATCAGATAAATCTGTGCCGGACCGAGATTGAACCCCGGCTGCCAGTTTTATGCGTATAACCCGAACGGTAGTAAGAGCGGAGCTAATAATAATAATATAGTTCTTTTAAATTCAAGTTTGAACCAAGATCTCTTCGCACTCAGTAAAAAAAGCCACCTTGTAAAGTTGTTATTTTTGTTGCAGCCTCTCCGCCTTGATATCAAGAGGAAGCTGACAGCCAGGTCTGATCGAGTAAAATGTGTGGACCTTCATCCAGGAGAACCTTGGATGCTGGCATCTCTCTACAATGGAAATGTTCATGTGTGGAACCACGAGAGTCAGCAATTGGTCAAGTCTTTTGAGGTAACAAATATTTATGCGTTAATTTGAGGAAATTCCTAATAGACGCATACTAAAATTTAAGCAAATATAATCTGTATTATATCCACCATATAGCTGACCATTTTCACCTCCAGTTTGGGAGAAGCTGGTCAGCTATAAATGCTCTAGATACAAAGGCTGCAGTTAAGCAAGGCGTGAATACATTCGAAACCATTTAAGAATAGGCTTCAGCTTAAGGTTTTTTGTTTTTAAAAAATTAAAATTAAAATTGAAGCACTAATTTTCATTTACTGTTAAATAAACTGATTTTCGTATAAATTAATACTATTTACATTTTTAAATATAGGTCTATGTGACCTTGATGATGATGGTAACAGTTTTGTGCTCATTTTATTTCCCATCGAGGTTATCATCATATTCACACTAAAAGAGTAGGGTTAAGGAATATATAGGCCTATTCTAAAAGAAATACATACTTTTGCATCGAAGGATATTGTGAAATCATTTTGAAAAATAAAACACCGCTAGTACAATTGACAGATTCTAACCTTGTCCTCCTGATCACCAACAACCTAGTCTGTTGTGAGAGTGACACATTAGACCATGCAACTACTGGATCTCAAAGTAAACTAAGAAAAAAGTGAGGGAAAAACTACCTGACTGCCTCGGCGGCTGGCTTATCGTCACTAGCGGTTTCCACCATATTGTTCTCTTGGGGGAAAAGCTACCTATTTGTTACTATTATTATACTTGTCTTTTCACCGTAAATATAATAATGAAAAATAGCCTACATTTTGTATCTCTTATAGTTTTGAGTTAATGCTACTTTAGATCTAACTTTAAGCGGACATATGTCTACAGCTCTTATTAATTAATAATTATTCAAGACGCCATTTTTTTGTTCCGTGAGTAGCCAAAATATCCAATAGACATATGTGTACACACAGTGTCTTGCTGTTGGGATCTTCATTGGCATAGGCCTAACTTTGCCAGTCTAAAAATATATGAGCCAAAACAGAGCGTCACTTGGTAGATATAAAAATGTCAAGTATGTATTTATAGTGTCTTAGCCCTTACTTAACTCTCTGGCATTAGGAACTTCATAGTTCATTGTCGTACCCACTGAAGTATGACACCTCTCCCTATCTTGAGCTAGTTTTATCTATTCCACCTCATTACACCCTATCTCTTTCAGATCCATTCTAATGTTATCCTTTCATCCTAGTAATATTTAACTTGGTAAGCTCATAATAAAACTCAATTTTATCCTAGAATTCTTTATGACCAAGTTTTATTTGTAACATAATATTATTTTGACTTTTAGGTATGTGACTTACCTGTCCGCGCAGCAAGATTTGTGCCCCGCAAGAACTGGATTGTGACGGGCTCGGATGACATGACAGTCCGTGTGTTCAACTACAACACACTTGAGCGGATCCACTCGTTTGAGGCTCATTCAGACTATGTCCGCTGTATTGTGGTGCATCCCACTCAGCCATATCTTCTTACAAGCAGTGGTAAGGAATTTGGCTATTAGGGGTGGGCTAATATTAGTAATTGTTAGGCCTAGTGATCAATTTTTTTTTTTGCATAACAACTTAATATCTGTTTATGATATCCATTTGATTACATAAAGTATTTATGTATTAGGAAGGTAAAAATTTTGAGGAAATTGAACCATTCTCTCTGTAAGGTGAAATGTGATAAAACACATATATGTTGTTTACCTATTTCATTTTCACACTAATGCAGGTGCATTTACTCTTAAGTTATCACATTACTCTCCAACTCATTAGATTGTGATAGTCATACTTTTTTTAATATATTGAATTATCATTACACTTGCGTGTAGTTATTCAAGAGTTTAATGAAATCCAATTTATTAACATCCCACCATTATTTGCAGTATTTAACTTATTGAGAATTATAACCATTTAAATGACTATGTTTGTGTATGAAGTAAAAATATAATTTTTAAGACAAAACTTTAATGGTATAATTTGTCAGTCATATACTAAAATCATTTCCTGTGCACATCAATGGTTCCCAGCCTATGGGGTGTGGAACAATTCAGAAATAACATTAAAAATCAGATTAAATTTGAAGATATTTTGTATTTAATTATTTTTACAAGTAGGGCCTAGTTAAGTACCTAATTGTTTTGTGCGGTATTGGCAACACTGCCTACCAGTTTAATAAATTCGGTGACCAGCCAAAAGTATGCATGTACATGTTTATTTTAAAGCCCACAAGCCTCCATTCTTGAGCCCTCATAACATTTTTAGGCTAATATTATGAACATTCACCAACAACAGTTAACTGATACATGTAGAATTTACCCAACAAATTGGAACATCTCAGATGTTTTGGCTGCACCTTTGGCAAATGTCCTTTATTCACATTGACAATCTTAATTACTGATGCTTTTTTATATTGTGAAAAACAAATAAAGACTATTATAGATCCTCATGGAGCCTTAGATAACTGGTAGAGCCCAAGGGCTCCCGGACCACAGTTTGCAAAACACTACCCAAAGATACCAATTCAACCAATTGCAAAACCATAGAATATTCAACTCTGACTCTCATAAAAACTAAACAATGTTGTCGACCTGAATTGGTGTACTCTGTCAAAACATTAAACCCAATATTCAAGAAATGATGAAAACAAAACAGTGCCAACCATCCAACTAATTTTTATTTTTCATAGAATTATTATGTATAAAATAAATTAGTAGGTGGAAAGCATAAAAAAAGTTTTTGAAAAGAAATATCCCAAAAAAATAAAGAGAGGGGGGAATTGGATCATCTTACAAGGGTGGCATCAATTTAAAAAGGTTGGAAACCACTGCTGTACATTGTAGCCTATAAGCCATATAGATGTTCCTTTTTTTTTAGTAAATTAATGCGGTGATCCCAAGGTGAACAAAGCATTCCAACATTTTTTCTTTGTTTGATATCCTTTACCTTGATTGGCTGGAATATTCCACTTAACAAGAAAACTACAAACTTGACCATAACTTTCACAAATAAATTATAATAAATATTATGAGATATATATTTTTAGAAAACATTCTAAATAATAATAAAGTAAGGAACAGTAATGATTATGGTCAAGACTTAGATAAAGACTTAAGATTAGCAATATAAAGTGAAAGGATATAATACACTGATGAATTAATAAAATCATAAACAAAAAAAAAAAAAATAAGAACGCATAACTTCTCAACCACCCTTTTTAATGATAACCATAACTGTTCTAGGGAAAAGGATAAATGGGTCAAATTCACTTACACCGGTCCCGAAACCCATCGCATCAATAACATTATTAAAAAGTACAATTCCAACATTATTTTTTCCACCAATAATACAATAAAGAAAAATTGGCAATAGCCATTTAAACAAAATTTATAAATATAATAAAAATGGGATTTACAAACTTAGAGTGCGGCAAAAGGGGGCACAAGTATTTTTACAGTTTTTATAGAATATACATCTTTTGGCAAAAATAAATTAAATATTTCTCCAATAGCAATATAGAGTTTAGTTTTCTGTACATGTTAATATCAACAGATCTTGAATATCTGTTCAAGGGTGTCCTGGAAATTTGTCGGAAAACCTTTTAAATAAAGAGAAAATGTATTGACAAAATTACAAGACATTCTTGACAGATATTCAAGAGCTGTTGATATTAACATGTGCTGAAAACTAAACTCTATGTTGCTACGGAGAAATATTTTATCTATTTTGGCCAAAAAAATGTAATGCTATAAAAACTGTAAAATTACTTGCGCTCCCTTCTGCTGCACCTTAAGTGTGAATCTAATAAATAGTATCTACAATGGGTAAACTGGAAGAAACTTTAAAGTCTGTTACAAAGAACAGATTTCATACACAACAAGACCAAATTAAAATTTGCAGATCATTTAAAAAATTCCAACCATCAACCCAAACCAATAAAACAATGCATGGTACCCCTTCACATTTCTCACAAAGGCACAAAATTAAACACCGCCAAAACAATTTTCGTACAAGCAGCTTTATTCCAAAATAAATCAATCATTAATGAACAATTACAACAATCCAACCAAATTCTTGTAAATTCATTAACACATCTATCTAAGAATATTAAAATCATGTAACCTTTGTTATCCTTCCAGCGTAGTCAATGACCCGATCGAGCCGGAGTCGAGAAGATTAGTTTACGAGTCCCTCATTTTTGGTCCTTCCATTAATCTATCCATCCTTGTTTTACTCAATATTTCACATTCATTGTTTCAATAGCTATTTCCCGACCATCAATTTACACCATGATCATGTAAACTCTCGTTGCCATGGCACTATTTCATTAGTCTTTTGTTTTCTCACATATATGTTTGTTCAAGCCACACCCCAATTAGTCTCATTCTATCAGTCGCAACATCAACTTTTATTCCCACATGACTACTTTGGTAAGTTTGTTTGTTTACCTATTTGTTTTTTTTTTCAAGTTTTGGATAATGTTATTTTTTGTTTTTCGCTCTCTGCAGTCTTCCTAATAGTCTTTAATTCCATTTTACAGTGACCATGAATATGGTATAATCGTACCAAAACATGTCGGCAAGAATTGAATTGCTTTCTTTAAAACACAGACTACCTGCTAAAGGAGTAATGGGACTAAACAAGAATAAGACTTAGATTCTATACTTAAACTTATATTAATTGCCAAAATTTAATCACAGTTCAAGACCTTACAATCACATTCTTTTGTATCTCTTTGAAAGACTCAATACCTATGAGGATAATTGTATTTAACTATTTAAAATCAGTGTTTAAATGTAAACTGTGTGTTATTCTCGATTTTGCTTCTAGATATTTAATTAAATTTTAATACGTTGTATATGTTATAATTTCTTGACTTTTTCCCACCTTATGGTTTAATAATTGTTGTCGATGATGTTATTGACACATTTTTAAACTTATCATGACATATTTATGCTTGTTGAAAGCACAGCTTAACATTTTAACATTAAATTTTAATTAATTTTTAATAATTTATTAATATTCATATGTATATATCTTCACCTTATATTGCTAATCTTAAGTTTTTATCTAAGTCTTAATCATAATTATGAGACATTGCAATCTGTGCTTGTAATTTAGTAGGTGAAAAGAGGCATGCTGATGGTGTATGCAAGATAAAATTCTTATAAAACATGATTCCCATTTAAAGAATATATCCTAGCATTACCGTATATCTTCGATTGTAATATGCACCTTAATTTTTCGGTACCGCCAACAGAAAATAATCAAAAAAGCTATCTTGTATCTAATAATCTTATTTATAGTAGGTGGTATCACTTCCTTCTAAATCAATATCAGTCTGATTCTTCTGAGTCGTCGATATCTGCATCTGAATCTTTATCAGAGTCTGATTCTTCTGGGCCAAGTGCAAACCACAGGAAAAATCGAAAAGAACTGTGACTCTAAGCAGTCATCTATTCTAAGACGCAGCTCGTTTTTATAGATGTTTAAATTGCATAAGAAGTATGTCTTAGAATCAAATATATATGGTATTTGCTTGAATTTAATTTAACGTTATAATAAAAAGGAATCCTTAATCTGTACAAAATTTTAGGGTTTGATCTTTGTGTTATTTGTTCCTTTTAAATGTTCCTATCTACGTGTCCTTTCATTTTTTACCAGTATCCTTTCTCTCCTTTCTGTGTTTTTTGTTTCCTCTATAAATAAGTTGCATTGCACGTTTCACACTTCTCCCTGATGAGTTCCGATAGAATGAAACCTATGTCGGGGGTTTGGGCGGTAATGATTGATTTTCTTTGAGAAGCAGCATAACCTCTTTGTCCAATAGCAGCAATTTAAAATGTGAACTGTTTCTTCTTTCATTGTATTATATTATAGCACCCGTCTTAACTACCCTTCGGTTATACGCACTTACCTAATGTGTAATGTAGAGTGATTGTGAGATAAAGAAGACTACGTTTAATGTGAATCCGAACACGTGGAGCTGACATTCCACATTCCAAGATGTCTTGTCAGAGGTGAAGAAGAATTTGAAATCAGATAATCTGTGCCGGACAAGATTGAACCCGGCCGTTTCATGTAAAAGCCATATTGTATTTGTTCCTTTGATATGTTTCAATCCACCTCTCCTATACTGTCTTCCAAATTCCAAGGTTAATTATTTATATTCAAGATATTGAATAAACGATTGTTGTTATGGTGTACATGTTATTTCTTAGATGACATGTTGATCAAGCTGTGGAACTGGGAGAAGCAGTGGTCCTGTCAGCAAGTGTTTGAAGGACACACACACTATGTTATGCAGATTGTAGTCAACCCCAAAGACAACAACACATTTGCGAGCGCCTCACTTGACCGTACCGTCAAGGTAAACCAAATGTGTTTCCTCACAGCTAATATATTACTTAAAATAACATATATTTATTGATTTAATACCTTTGAATTTACATAAAGTGTAATGTAGAGCAGATAAATTGGTTTTGAACCATATGTATTAGCTCATCAATCACACTTGTATACATAATTGGTAATAAATAAAATGATAGAATATTAGGAAAATGGTAGAGCACAAATAAAAGAAGAAACACTAACACATATTAACACACACATCATATTTTAATGCTATTATAACATCTTCCTCAGGAAGTAGTAGTAGACTGAACAGGATGTTGTCTTCTTCAACCTAAAGCTTGAAAGCTTGATTGTATCTCAATTAAATAATCTAACACTGTGCATCAATCACATAATCAGCTTTAATTAACCATACTTTTTATCAAACCAAACTCTAAGGCAACTTTCAAACATTGAATTAATCAAGCGTTTGACACCTTAGCTAAGCTGTTAGTTGTTTGTCTTCTTTGCTAAGGGTCCTGGGTACGATTCCCGGCATGTCAAAAAATGTGTCATTGGTGAAATGTGGGTTTACCCTTTCACAGTGATGAATTAATTGCTGAGGGTTGGTGTTAAGTCTGTCCTAGATTTAAGTTAGTTAATAAGTTGTGTGGTGATATAATCAACCAGTTCAGAAAGTGTACAATAAATACCTCACATTTTTTTTAAATGCTTGTATCCACAGGCTTTACAAGCAGTCTCAAAATCATGACACCTACTTAGGTGGCCACATGGCTTAAGGTGCTTTTCAGGCATTAGATTATAGTGCCAATGATGGGGAGATCAAGGTTTGAATCTCAGTTGGGTGTACTGAGGGTGGTTTTTCAAAATGGTTTTCCACTCTCCTTCCACACATTGTGGCTACACTTCCTCTAAATAATAACCTTCCTAATCCCTAAAAACATTTTAATGAAATTGTAAAAGTGGTGTGGGTTTTAGGCCCTCTTAGCTCTCAAACCATATTCATTTATATATATAATTTAGGTTTGCTGTAGTTTTTTATTAATACTCTTAACATTTAATACCAAGTGTAAGCGCGGGCTAAAATAATATTAAAACCATTTAATTCACTATGGTTGTAATAGGCTTGCAAGTGGCCATTATTAATAATATTCAAAGACATTTAATAACATTTTATAAATGGTTTTACCAAGATCCCCCTCTTAAGTTAATTAGAAATCATGTTAACATTATCAAGATACTGAGAGTAGTACACTTATAGTACATTATTGTTCTCGAATCATTAGGTCTATTTTAATCAATAGCTCTCAGCATCTTCAATGTATTATTCTTTTTTAGGCCAAATTTAATCTTTATATTACTAAATTAGTCAGTTCAAAAGTTTAATCATAAGAAATTGTGGGTTTTTATGTTAATTATAAGTAGTCCAAAGCTGTAGGCAATATATGTTCTAAATTTAAATTCATTAACTTCATTTTTAGGCCTTTAGCTTTTAAATCTAGTAGTTTTCATTCTTGTAAAGTCTTTTTGGAATTGTAGCGTTTATCTAAATTTATTACTTTTATCTTTCACTTTCAAGCATCATTTCATTATATTTTATCTGTACCCGGAAGCTGTGAGATACACCTGTGGCTTCACAGTGGAAAGGGGAGGTTTGGCGTGAACAGCTAGCCAATCAACATATCAGATTGTAGCATCTGTTTTTGATAATACTAACAAGGGAATCATTAGACGCAACACCCATGTAAGTTAGCTCACGAGTTAGGAAGACGTACTAAGAGGTACTTGACGAATAGTCGTTCTTTTCGTGTCAGCTTTAGTGTTTTTAGAGACGGGTGGAAGAAAAGGGAGACCATCATGTGGCTAAATCATTACACCGTTAACAATATGTTTGTCTTCAAGGGTTAATTAACCTTTTTCCCACTTTCATATGTAAATAGTGTTTAAATGTAATAAAATGTCTGTTAACGTTAACTTTTTGTCAAAATAAAACTCCCGAATCAACCTCATCAAATTTAATCTCTTTAATTGAATACGTTCTCTACCCCCACCACTATTAATTAACTCTAAGCGGCTCTACTGAACCCACTGGCTGCCGTGGGCAAAGACCAAGAAAATAATATGGAGAGGAGGAGAAGTTGGACTAGTTAGAAATGTCGACTAACCGTGGGGCCGATGTTTTGATGATCGACTAGGCACAAAATTAATAAGTAATTACCCAAATGGGTAGTAAAACATGGTGCTTAAAAAATCATGACTTTTTACCAGGGATTGGGTTTTCATTAAATGTATCAATATGTTTAATACCAATCGAGCTACACAACATTTATGAAAAACTAATTTACAGAGCAAGTGATAAAAATATGGCTACACTGTTCATTTAAAAAATTCTTTAATATAGTTGGTATTCCTGAATTGAAGTGTATTAAGCATGATGCAATATGTCCTTAACATACATTTCAACTTTGATTAGAAAATACTATGTTTATATTTCTAAAAGTTACCAAAACAAATTTCTTATATTTATACAAAATTCTATGTGATCTGCGTCTGTCACTTTCCATGGACAGTATTAATTCCTATAAAATAATTTTAATTACAAAGTAAAACGTTATTAAGTGACCGCCTATACATATACTCACTCGTATAAGCACTTAAAAAATGGACAGTTAAACTTGACACAGTTTACTTTAACCTAACTTCTCAACATAGCTGAGTCCAACATCATAGTTCATTTAGAAACTTGTCGCCTACTTGACCATCGTGCGTGCGTTTGATTCCCAGCATGTTTGAAAAATGTAGCATTGATGAAATTGGGTCTTTACATTGATGAAATAACGACTGGGTGTTTTTTTCTGTTATATATTTAAGCTGTAAGTCATGAGCTGATATAATCAACTTGTTCAAAATCTACACTTTAAATACCCCAAATAAAAATATATTAATTTATTTTACTGTATTGTCATAAGTCTTAACTCAAATTAACCTTGACTAAACTAGTATTAAAATTAATAGAGGTTAATGAACTTGAGTTAACCTGACTACATATGCTTTGATTTTATTTTTAAAACTTTAATCAATAAAATAGCCTATTCTGCTACAGCGATGATAAAAAATACTTTTAAACAAAAAAAACACCTTATTTCACATAATAATTGCCTGTTTACATTATAATGTGTTAGTAATGGTTCAATTAGAACATACAGTGCTATTATTTAATATGTGTACATCTCATCCTGTTTCATAATATTTTATATATAATTGGGTCGGATCCTCTATTTTACAGACTTGTTTCTCCAATTTATCTTCGAATCTCAGATTTAAATCCAAATCTTGGAATAATTATGAACATAAGAAATATAATATAATAATGTTACTCTTTTTTCTTTACATCCATTACGGTTTCCAGCCTGTGGCCTGCATCACTTTTTATTCAAGCCATATATATTTTCCACTACTAGTTTTCTAGGCCTGTTGAAGCTTAATATGCCATATAATCTAACTTAAGATTAGGACAGCACAACATCCAGTCCCTGGCTGTTAATTCATCACTATATAAGGAGAAACCCACATGTTAACAATGATAAATCTTTTGGCCATACCAGGAATCGAATCAGGGACCCTTAGCTCAGTAGACAAACACACTACTGATTGAGCTAAGGTGTCGAATTAAATATTAAATATATATATATATATATATATATATATATATATATATAATAAAACACAAATAGTAGTTAAATGTTAACATTATTTCTTATAATCCATTCAATACAACACTTATACATACATTTCTGTATTAAATTATTGGTCTGAGGCCTGGTTTGTTAAGTCCATTATATAGTTAAATTAATTATAATAGGTTCTGAACCACCAATAGCAATATTAGAGTTCTAAAATAAATTTCACATGAAATATTGAAAAAAGAAAAAAAAAATCTGTCTCAAATCCAAAAAAATTTCGACTACAAACATTTTTTGGCTCCTTGAATATCCCTAAGGATTCGAGGGCCTATTTCTAATCTATAGCTAATCATATACACCTAGGGACACTGAAATATTAAAAGACATATGTTTTATGAACTTAGAACCTCTTCAAATAGGGCCACTAAGTGGTGCTTCTGCGAACACTTTTGTTCGCAGGACCTCTTCAGACAGGGCCACTAAGTGGCGCTTCTTAGAAGAGCTTCAACAGCACCACTCACAATTGTTGGTGGTGCTGCTAATGCACATTTGAAATCCTACTTACACTAGCTATTTTTACGAGTCAAATCCAATCTTCAAGTGAACATGAACATGAAAAAAATATCTACTTTTATTGATGCTACTCATACAAAGAAAGACTTAGAAAAAAGAAAAGATTCATGGTCCACTCATTGCTTTGGGAAAGACCGAAGTGGGGGCTGTTTCATAACTTATTTTATCTACAAAATGTCAATGAAAAGATTTTTTTCTCATATTTTCACATGTTTAAAAACTCATTTCAAGAGCCTCTAGCTGAAATTATCAATAAAATTCGGAAAAAATGACACCACCATGGACAAGCCACCAATCCACCACATGAAAGACTGGCTTTTGACACTGAGGGAATAAAAAATTCAATACTTTTTAATCTTATATTCTTTATTGTACACATAAAATATAAGTTAACATACAATCATATTAGTTCATTATATAGTATAAGTACAAAATGCCTTGAAGTTTTTCCTCGGCAATTTCTTGTCTTAAAAGATTCATTAACAAAAATTGTGATAACACAAGCATCCTTGTTCACTTTCAAGTAGAGACTGGGGTATTGCACAGGGAGTTGGTGCCAACAGACATGAGTTAGCAGCACTTCTCTCTTGCCACATACCTGCCAC